>JAODUH010047689.1:0-19527 GCA_027564835.1 Typhlichthys subterraneus
CTGGTAGTATACCATTGTTTACCAATTCCTGGTAGTATATCATTGTTTACCAATGCCTGGTAGTATACCGTTGTTTACCAATTCCTGGTAGTATACCATTGTTTACCAAGTCCTGGTAGTATATAATTGTTTACCAATTAAAATTAATTGGGTAATTCATATCATAAGGTTACATAGGTGTCATATGTATGTACAAAATAATCTAATAGACTTTAGACAAAGCAGAACAACTGGTGTTTTGTTGCAGTTATGTGTCTGAAACACAATTGCCCTTGTCTGTGACAGGTTTCCTTCTCTCTAAAACAGGAAGGAGACAATTTAGATCCCCAGGGGATGCGGCTGAGGATGGAAGAGGCCCCAGACCGTGTCTCTCCTTTTGTTGTCTGTAATGGATTATATCATAGAAACATGCAATTGGGCTGTGTTGCTGATGGATAGCAGCCATTGTTATTGTAAAGTCACTCCATCACCTTCCATTGGACCCGTATTAATCTCAGTCAAGTCAATAGGACCATTGTGCAAAAGTCACCCATTAAACTGCACCGCCTTGACTACAATGGCGGTGACAGTAGCCGAGCTTCTTCGCCGGATGGAAACGCAAAAGGTGATGTTTTACTCAAAATTACACAAATTAATCGGGGGTCATTTCTGTTGCTGTGAGGGAATTCTGTGAGGGATTAGAGGCAATGTGTGCGTGTGTGCGTGCGTCTCTGCATGTGAGCGTGCATTCGTCCGTGCGTGTGTGTGTGTGTGTGTGTGTGTGTGTGCTCACAGCAGGAAACAGGGTTTCTCATTGGTGAAATGTGAATGGCTTCTGATTGGATTGTTTTGGGGTGGGGGTCGATGTGTGTGTGTGTGTGTGTGTGTGTGTGGGTCATCCTCAGCACAGAGTGAAGCTGCACCTGAGCAGCCCTAGTTTGTTTACCGGACCTAGACGGGACCACGGGTTGACTGACTGGCGGAGAGAGCACAGCACAGCGAGGACAACAGGAGCGGAGATAGGGAGTGAGTGTGTTGGAGGGACCAGAGTGAAGGGGGAATTGAAGAGAGTACTGAATCACTGCCTGCCATTGTCCACTGTTGCCTGGCTGTGACAGAAATAATGTCATCTGTGTGTTTGTGTGTGTGTCTCTCTCTCTCTCTCTCTCTCTCTCTCTCTCTCTCTCTCTCTCTCTCTCTCTCTCTCTCTCTTTCTACCTCTCTCTCAGCCTCTCTTCGTCCTTCTGTACTTTTGCCTCATTCTCATTCTTTCCTTCAGTGTGTCTGTCAAATTGAGAAGGACCCACATCATTAATGTCAAATTCACACTACTGACAACACACACACACACACACACACACACACACACACACAGACACACACGCACAGTCACACACTTGTGGTGTTTTAAACAGGGTAGTGACCGTTTCCGTTGTCAGATTCTGTATAGCATCTCCTAGTGGAATTCTGGGTAAAAATCGACGGTCTGAAGAGAAGTGCTCGGCCTCTTTGGGTTGTCATAGTCAGAAAACACAGTCTGCCTCTTGTTTTGAATATCATACTGGCAATCCACCCACCCACACACACACACACACACACACATACACACGCTCACACGTATCTCAACAATCTTTTCCTACTTTGACCTTCAATTCTCTTAATCATACTAGCAACCCCTTAAAGGCCACCGCCCATAAACTCAAGTCAGTAAAGGAAGATCATTGAAACGCAGGTGCAAAAGAGTGGTGAAGATCATTTAGCTACAGGGTTCGATGAGATACGAACCGCTAAAGCCTCTTGCCAGTCAAATAGACAGACCCCCCCCACTACAAGAAGAGGTTGGAGAGTGCTGATTACCATCGATGACACTCCACCCCATCCATCTGATCTGCTGTAAGAGGGTGTTAAAACCCAATGGGCTCCCTCGTTAAAAGTGGTGTCAGACAGATAATGGATCTTGTCATCTCCAGGCAGGGGACTGGATAACCGGAACATGCGGGCTTATCGAAAATGAGAGGTGAGCATTTACGAAGGGGACGCTCTAATCTGATCTGGCGCTAAATTCTTTCAGGTATGCACCTTGAAGAGGATGTAAACATAGGACCGAGGAGACAGAGTGCTTACATGTGCTGCTCAGGTTTACCCCTCCTATAATCTTTGGGGTCAATTTGACCCCATTTTATTTTTAACATCTCTAAATATATGATTGACATCTTTATTGTTGCTTCAAATTTACCACTTAAGCCCTAAACCTTTTTTAATGTTTTTAACCTCGCAAAAACATGCCCATGCATGTTAGTTGGGTTTCTGCAGTTCTGATAACCTTAGAAAGCTAATTTTGGTAATAAAATGTAGATAACCCCTGTGAGATTTCAATTCAGGTTAAATAGTCTATGTGGATGACACTGCTCTTTAGTAAATTAATCTTAAAAACTGCATATATATATTTTATATTTTTTCATAGTTATAGTCAGTTATGCATCTAAACCCCTTTTACACTATATAACTAAAATACAACAGCCTGTTTATTTGCAGGTGAAAGCCATTTTCTTGACGTTTATGGTCCATTTAATAACTGCTTCTAACGTGTGCAATGAAATGGATTACATTGCACAGTACCATTTTGTTTGTAGAGTATAAGCTCCCTGACCACACACACACACACACACACACACAAAGACATACATGCGCCTTCAGCCATCACACAAGGTCACACACAATAACATAGTAGCAGCTCCCTCAACAGGAAGTTCACTTTGAGTTACGTTGTGACTCAGACACACACATTTAAACACGGTCTTGTCACACACACACACACACACGCACACACACACACACACGCATATAAACATGGTCTTGTCACAAACATACACACACACACATAAACATGGTCTTGCCACATACACACATGCACACACACACACACATACAGACACACACGCACATTTTTTTGCTACTGTGGAAGATGATGACACACAAAGACACTTGCCGCAGTGATGTGTAGCCCCCCGGGGCTGGAGATGTAGGCATCGTGGCGTCAAAAAGCACACACACACACACACACACACACACACATAGAAGCCTATAACTCTGCCTCTGTGATACGAGGCCTGGGGATTGGCTCCACAACCAGGGCACAAACACGACACCCTTCCCCACACACACACAATCACACACACCACCAATACCTGCTCCCCTTCCAGGATCGTAAATCGCTCCAGTGGCTTCTGCCGAAAGCAATGAAGTCGATAGGTGAATGCAAACCAAAGAGAGACACACATATCCACCAAGCACACCACCCCACATATGGTAGTGAACATACACACACACACACACACACACACATGCAGACAGCCACAAACCCACACTATCAAATATTCCTACTGATTAGCAGTAGGGATTCCCAGCAGTAAAACTAGTGATGAGATTTGCTGGGGCTAATGCTATTGCACAGAGTGTTAATGCAGAAGCAGCTCCAGTTATTAGCGGTTTAACTAGAAGAGAGACGTCTCTGGAGACAACAGGGCAGATAGGACGCACTGACGATTGAAGAAGAAGTCAGACAATGTCATTATGCTAACACAGCAATTGGACCTGCCAATAGAGAGCAGACGAGATTGAGACAAAATATTTAAAAAAGTATATTAGAAAAACCAGACTGAGGAAGAGTGAGATACATGGAGGAATAAATGTGAAGAGATGTTATGAGAGAGAGACAGTTGTTCTCTGCCAACACATAACATATTTCATGTCAGATTAGCACCACATACAGATGCTGGTTGCTTTGTTTACAACAAAGAACATACTTCTTGTTTTTAAACTGTCCTTGTGTTAAACTTACACCATTAGCTTTTTTATTGTACCTTGGTGATGTAAGTGTTAAGTGTTCACTTTAGAAACCAACAGTGTCATTGTATTTAGTCGTCTGTGTCTCTCTATCCACTCTGGCAGACCAACCACTGTTTTACTGCCTGCACAATCCTTGATTTAATTCCCCAGTACATGCAACACCCAACACCAGTATATAAATGCATCAGAATAGCAAATAGGACAGTAGGCTGAATTATTATTTTATTCAGTGAGAAATAGCAGGCAAATTCATTCACGGCCATGATGCTTTAATAAGTCTTCCAGAAGCTTCATGCTGCAGTCTGGAATCATGGATTTGCTGACAACACTCTGGCTGACCGGGGGCCACGTGTCCAACAATAGCTATTCGTTCGCACATCGCACCTGCAAATGAGTAGAAAATAAACTCAAGTCTGCTGAGAGGTCACACTGTTTGCTGTCTGTTTACTGGGTACCTTTGGGAATAGCTTGTTACAAGGATGGGGCAAATCTCAGTTGGTGAAAGACAAGTATATTTAAAGGTAAATATCCTGCTAGGTGTCAGGTTTGATAGTAGCGTAGTGTAGACACTCATGTGAAGAGCTTGCTATCGGACTTCTGGAAGGCAGACAGAAAAGGAAATACTTTTCTAGTCCCCAAGGATAAAACTTTGTCCTGCTACGTCATCAGTCTCTTAACCATCCATTGCTTATTGCCATGGAAACTTTCCCTGGTCCAGAACGGCCAACAATGGCCCATTAACTGTTAAGACAGATGGTGCACTGCCGGAAAACTCAAACAGCGGGAAAAGATGTCAGCATTTTTTGTTAAGTGGCAGACATACCATTATCTCCATATCAATCAACACACAGTATGACAAGTAGACGTATAATAAGTTCACTGTGTAAAGTCAGACCTGTAGTGCATGAAAATTAATAAAGATTGTTTTCATTTATGATGAGTTATGACTCAATTCATAACAATGTAGCCTACTCTTCATTTATACTTGGCTGAGAGCTTTGCTTATTACAGTCCATTAAGCAAGACATTTGTTTTGTCCAATGAATCACAGGACTGTATTCACAGGTATATTAATATAAACATTTTATATAATTGAATCTCACAAAGCTTAGATGCATAATCTACTTAAATAAAATATATCTCATGGTAGCTGTGATGGTCGTCTTGCCCTGCCCGATATGTTTATAGGCAATCGTATACTTCTTTTACATATATTCTTACAATTACTTATGCAACAAGATGCATGCCAGCATTCCAAAGTTTTCATTTGCCTGATCTTTATGGTAAACAATATATCAAAACATAATCCATAAAGCATAAACTACAAATACCCAGGAGCTATAAACGGATATTTAGATTATATGACGAACCAGGCCTGAGATAATATATACATTTTAGGTTTGCCCTGAAGGGGGCGATAGCAAGCTCAATGCACCGACTTGAGAAATGGCACTTCTAATTTATAATGATCAGACTCTGTTTCAATCAAATAAATAATTTGATAGAGAAAAACATAGGAATGCCATAACAACCTCCACATAATCAACATATTGTCCAAATTACAAGTTGCAGCAATGAGAAGGAAATAGTATAAAATCGAGATGCGTAGAACATACAGTTGCAGGAATTAAGTATTGTATTCACTATAGTGAGTTTCTAAACTGGTCTATACTGCACTGCAGGCCATGAAGGGGTATATAAATCGTAGCTTTCTATCAGGTTTACTTAGTCACGGATGGGGTGGCGTAGAAAAGGAGCGTTAAAAGTAGGGTTCAGAGAAAGTGTGAGCGTTCCATTTGAAATGATCTAAGTCAACCCCCCTCCCCCTCACATTTATTCTGCTCTCTCTCACTGTACTCTTTCCATTACACAAACTCTTTTATGTCAGACAAGAAAGCTCTGAGATGGATATGAGAGGCAGGACCACAAAGTCATCCCTATGTGAAGACCGAAAGAAGAGATGAAACCACGCAACCATGAAGGAGAGAGTATAGAAAAACCCAGGAAATACAGGCACGAGTGAGGCCAGAAAGCCCACTTGGCTGGCAGAGGACAGAGGGTTTGCCCTATCAGGGGGTGAGACAGGGAGAAACACCTTCGATATTTGATTAGACTGTGAAAGGATCGCATATTAGCAGCTATGTTTTTTGGCATTCTATAATGGGGAGTTCTTAAAGATTATTTGATTTCCATTAGATATGGTCGGGCATCTCAAATCAAAGAATAATCTGATAAAGTGTGTTAAAACTAGAAGATATTCACCAAAACAAAAAGATGGATTAGCATTTCAGTGGGTTTCACCAAGTCACAATATCAGATCTAATACAGTACTGTACTGGAATAAGAAAGAACATTATGATAAAAGCGTTGACTAAAATTATTCATACTACGTCAGTAGCTTCTCCACTGACATCATCAGAAAGACTGATTTAAAAAGATAGAATTAGAATTAAACGGCAGTACAGTTAAAGCTTGTCTGTGAACGCTTTATCATTATTAATGAAACAAACTTGAATGCATGCTGTGGAATGAGAGAGCCAGAAAAAAAAATATTCAGGAAAGCAAAGGTGAATCATGTCCACAGTTTCTTCTGTTGCAGCTGTTCAGTGCTGTCTGTCTATCTATCTGTCTGTACTTTCCAAAAACAGCCCTGTTATTCGTCAGGACCAGATAATCCTTTTGTGGAGAGTCAAATGAAATATGCAGCTTAGAGCGGGATAGAGAAGCCATAAGGTTACTAAGACACACCTAGAGGAAAATCACAGCGATGCCGGTATTTTGTATCATGTCCTCAAGGCACATGCGAGCTGTTCATAAAATCATCCTCTTTTTGGTGTATGAGGAGACTAAACTTGTATCGTCACGCTCCACAAACCCACGCAACATTCCCAGACATATACAGTACTGTACACAAACACACTCCCGCACATTACAAACACATTCTTGAGCTCCTATAGCGGTGGGCATATGTATACTTTACCAATCTCAGCGAGGCACACCAAAATCACCCAGCAGTCAAAACCTCATTAACCTCCTACCTCTCTGACATGCATAAGAGACTATCTCCACTCAGAGTGAAGATTGGATTTGATCTGTCTTTTTCCTATAAATATGTGCAGTTGAGATCCATGTATTACTTTATCTGCAATAAAATTGTCAGTAAACATATTGAGGAAAATAGAAGCTTGAATCTAGAAGGTGTGCTCACACACACACACACCTACACACAGACCTGTGCACGCACACACACACACACACAGCGACATCTGCACGCAATATTTTTATTTGCCTCCTATTCTTGCCGTCTTTATTCAACACTATACAGATTTTCTTTTTACCTGTTCACACAGCCACAGGCCTTTATACAATACCTATAGGGTACTGTATACTGTATACCTGGCCGCAATTGGGTGAAGGTGTCAGGTATCATCTGCTAGGACCTGTGTTTAAAAATAATCACAATACCCGTTTGGTGTTCTGATTAGTTGAAGGTGGTCCAATTGTCTGCAAAAGACTTTGATTGACACCTATTTGCTCTATAATGGAAACCAGACTGGAAAGTTTCCAGGCTGAACTTATTTAGGAGATGTGATAGTGAGGCTTTAGGTACAGTAAAATAGCAGAATGAACAAGCAAACATTTTCAGAGTTGAGAAACTAGGCCCACCCATGCACTAAACCACTAATTGGTTTTCATATGTACATTTGTTTACATCAGAGCAATGGAAAGAACAATGTTACGCCATCTCCGTTTACTCCAATTGACTGTTTTTCAGAGCAATGGCGGATCATGGAGCCTCAAAATAGTTCCCGTAAGTTACCCTAAATACTAAAAGTACCCTATAAACTTTATTTTAAATGTTGCATTTAATAAGGTTGCATTTAATGACTACTAATTACCAAAAAGTTATATATATGTATATACTGTATATATTCAAACTGCCCAACAAGCACTTCTGGTAACTGTTGTGCCATAGCTTTAGCCTCTCCATGAACCATGTGACCTTAGAAAATTTCAAACTTCCGTTGGTGTAACTATGTTATTTCCATGGCTCTGGTTTACATGAATGGAAGGGCATGGGTCAGAACATTTGGTTGAGGGGACAGGCACATGCTCTCAGAAACGCATACATAAAAATCAATGATTTTCAACCACAAGATCGCTTTGTACACAAATGGTGCAGTTTTACATTAATGCATGGCTGGAGCCAATACTAGTAAAGTGCCAATGCACTTTGATGGTGACATTCACACTAACAGAAAAGGAGCCACAGTCAAATACAGTGCACACACATGTACATAAACTTGTCAACAGGGTTTGTGGCTGCTCTGGGGAAAATGCTGAGACTCATTCAGGCCTCTGTTAATGTGGATTAAAATGCCGCTCTTGGTGTTTACAACAGAACATCTCATCACCTCGGCCATTCCCACAATAACCACAAAAGACAGAGAGCTGAAATGGAGGTTGTTAAAGAAAGGATATATATATGGTAATGCAGGTTCATTGTTGTTCATTTGTTCTTAAACCTGGAGAGATGTAGAGAGGTCTCACACACGCACACACACGCACACACACGCACACAAACACACACACACACACACACATTCACATCTGCATGTTCCCATTGAAAACTTGGGTGGTGAAGAGTGTTTGGTGCAATTCGAGTGTCTCATAAAGCAAGAGTGAGGCAGGTGGATTAAGATCAGATAGTTTATGTGGGTCTGTGTTTAGTCGTGAAATGTTACATTTGTATGCATGGGTGTGTTTTCATATCCCTGTGTCTTGTGCCTATCAGTTATGTATGACACAATAATGAGTGGGTCACACTGTGTCGACACTTTGCAGTCACATAAGCAAAGCAAGCAATGGATAGGTGTAATCCTGTCTGCAATGGGGAGGAGTAGAGATCGGTGCAACCCCTTAGCACTCTTCATGGGTAATTCCAGACACAAATTGAGTAGTGTCCCTTTAAATGATATTTAAAAAAAACTCATGGTTTCTTTAAACCTCTAAATATTTTAAAAGCTTTACATTAGTCTGTGTGTGTGTGTGTGTGTGTGTGTGTGTGTGATTTTATATATGGATTAACATTCACACGCAAGCGTGTATCTGCACACATTTCCTTGTCAGACAGCATTAATGATAAACTGTATTTCAGAGGAATAAACAAAGCAAGCGTGGGCCGTAAATCACAGTGCTCACAGCTCCCTGGGAGGCTCACACACAAATACTTGAGTTAAGTCCATGCAGTGCCAAGCCTGTCTGCAGTCGATCCTCACATACAGTATGCATGAGACCTCTACCTCATGTATGATTTGCACAATCAAAGTCACTTGATGCTAATTTGGATAAAAGGCCATAAATCAATCCTCTGCATTGCTCTTATTACATTAAGAGATGTGTGTGCTGTGATATGTTTATAAAAGATTATACACACACACAAATTGAATATTTTAATAGATGCTATCTAAATAATAGATACTATTGGAATATATACTATTCAAATAGATACTAGTATCTAAAGAAAATATACTAGTATCTAAAGAAAAGGTACTAGTAACTAATGGAATATATACTAGTATCTAAAGAAGTCTCGGAGAGCAAATGTTAAAACAGCTTGCCATACAAATCTCATCATAACAATATGTTTAAGCAGAGTTCCTGAAAGTATTTTTTTAACAGCGGGTGCATAAAGGAGCTACAAGGTATTTTCAAAATAGTGTTTCACAGATCATCGAAACCTGCACACTATTTAGGAAATACAGAATAACCTCTCATAGGAGTTTGGCTGAAAACACAATACGAAAACATGCAGACTCGTGGTTAGTTAATTTATTTCTGTTTCTGAGCACTTTGCAGCCTTATTTTGCAGAGAATGTGTTCTAAGACCCTTCAGAATGACATTCATTATTGTCCTTCATCTTTTTACATTCTTTTCTATTCTTATATTCTCGTTTTATTCGCACATCAAGCATGTTGTGATTTATTTGTTATTTGAATTGTGGCGCATTGGCGACAAGCCTCTGTGTACTTTGTGTAATGTGTGCACAATGCATGTCATGTCAGAAACAGCTCTTCCTTAATCTTCTTTAAACAACCAATTTTGCGTAGTGCTGGACAGAACTACAATTATATCCTTGAGAAGAGCTATTATAATGTGCTTAGAATGGGGAAAACCTGTGACCTTACAGGATGTGGGACAAGTTTCATCGCATGATAAATGGCTAAAAACAAAAGTGCGTTCTTCATCTATACCAAGGACACATTTCTCCCAAAGGAGATCGATCCTGCCTTGCACGCAAACCTCTTGGCAAGTAAAAAAGTAAGATCAATGTTTGTTGTGCTTGAAAAGTGAAACGTCAAGATACCTTTCTCCCACGTTAGCGCTATAACTCACCTGGCTTTTGACTTTGAATTGGCCAATTATGTTGTACCCCCTGTGCTGATGGGTGATTCAGTTAGAGAATTGCTTGTTGCCCGGGGCTTCTAGAGACAGCAGAGAAAAATCTGTCCCCATTAGGTATCGAGATAGACAAGGAAGAGCAATACGATCGTAAACTCCTCCTGTAAGTCCTATTGGGCAGGTCATTGTATTTGCCGTAGGTTTAGCACATTGTACCATATTCTGTTCAATTAAACCGATTTCTGTCTTGAGGGTCACAGAGTTCATATGGCTACATTTGAAGAAAGAATATAAAATGTGACAGGCTGGCAAAGATAGACCTGGGGGTGGAGCTTGGAGACAAAAAGGAATAAATGAGGGCTGTGTTTTTTTTCTGTTTTTCTTGTTTCTTTTGCTACTGTACCTCTGCACAACAAACTGACTAGTTTGTCCTATATAGAATGTCCCTCATTTTTCTATCATCCTTTATCTGTTTTGTCACCACTGTTGCTTTTCCAGGCCTTCAAAAGTAGCATTCACTACCAGTCAATCACGGAAGCTGGTTTTCTACTACACAATTACAATATTTATGAGACCTCATTCTGATGGAAAAAATATTTCACTGGATCCCCTGCCTCTCTCTCTCTCTCTGCCTCTCTCTCTCTCTCTCTCTCTCTCTCTCTCTCTCTGTCTCTGTCTCTGTCTCTGTCTCTCTCTCTCTCTCTCTCTGTCTCTCTGGTCCTCACTCTTGGTTTTGTTTTAATGAAAAGCACAGTGGCGAATCGCTCAGGCAGCCGCAAGGGTCGTAATTTCCTCAACACAATGACATGAATAGCTATGAGCCGGTGGTATTAAAGACGCTGACGGCTCCCTCAATAAACACATTTACAAAACACGAGGGGAATAAAGGGCAAAATCCCCCATCCACGCCTCCCCTCCCCACTTTGACCCCAAGAGCCCTTAACAATATGCCGTCTGAATTGATTGAAAAATTGAGTGTTCATTGCAATGACATTAGACGCATTGAGAGAAACAGACAACAAAATTAGGAAGACATATTCCAAAAATGTGTACACAAAGTACTGTATGTATGTACATATTGTAAATCTTACATACTTACACACACATACATACATAACACATATACACTATACTTGCATACATACATAATTAATAAAAACTATAGTTATCTAAAACATTGCTTCCACCCACGATAGTCGGTGTTCTGACCAGGCAGAACCAGGGTGAACCGGTGACAGCTACACAAGGGACCATAGCCATTTCATGGCTGGCCACCCTGTATTCTGCAGGCTCTGTGGTCAGATCAATTCACACAGAGTGAGTCCAGCCTGCCTCTCTTCCCTGTGTGCTCTCCAAGGACACTGAATGCTGAGACTATGCTGCCATGCGTTTGATTGCGCTGTTGTTCACCGGGGTCGACTCATCAAAAGGTTGACCCGGGGAGAGGTGCGGCTGGAAGGGTGGGTGGGAATTCACAGTGGCTCTTGCCGAACAACATGGATTGCTGATGAGCCTGCTGTGAATATAGCACAGCCACTTGGTTGGGGGACAGCCCAATTGATGTGCTGACTTATTATGTAGAAGGAGCTGGAAATAGCAGTGCAAATAAATTATGTACAAAAAGTAAAGAAATTTGTGTTTGGTAGATTATTTCTTTGTTGTAACAATGCTTCATTGCAATACATCTTATACCATTGGAAATATTGATAATGTCCCTTTCAAATGGTGCCACATTTGTAAAAAACATGCATTTGTGGGATGAGCAGAAGAGCTGATTATGTGGGTTGCGCCAGTCCGTATTGTCAACCATCTTTATTTAGAATGACAGTGTGTAAACGAAAGCATGGGGAGAGAGCCATAACTGCCTTTTCAAATCTGATAAAAGCAGCGTTTATACATTTGGTGACTTTGCCATTAAAATAAGGTTTAAACAGTCGTTTGTCCCATAGATTAAACTTCTACTACACATGCACAACAGTTGGAATTATCTCAGAGCTCTATTAAAAATTATACAAGTGGCATGTCTCCTTATATAATGTATCTCGTTGCGCCCATTCACATTTTGTCAAATCTTCCCTGACAATGCCAAACAGCTATGCTTTGCTCTTTTTTTAATGTTGTTTGGTGAATTGGATGATTGAAGTCTGAAGAAACAAGCCATATGGCAATTTAACAATGTATTAATTTAGCAAACAGGACCGTCAGTAGCATGTGGAAGAACAATACATGCTGGTCACCATGGTCACACACTGCTGTGGGATGACATTCCATTCTTCAACCAGCATTGCATGTCAGCCAAAGTGGTTGTGTTGGTCACTCTGGCACGAACAGCACGACAAACTGATCCCATGTTCAGTGGGGTTGACGTCAGGACCACTGGCAGGCCATTCCATCGTCTGTTCTGAAGGTAGTCTCTGATAAACCCCGCGTTGTGGGGGTGAGCGTTGTCATCTTGAATAGGAACATCAACCAAATGGCGAACACTGCTCATATCAACAAAGTTGCATTTCTATGTGTAACAGTAGTAGTATTAGTAGTAGCAAAACAGTATTGTTTGTGGGTTACTAAATCATTTCACAAAAAACGTACATTTTGTACGAATGGTTTTGAGAGATGTACAGTATACAAACACACAGAATGCACAATTAAGGTTTTGAACACAACTATGTAACAAGTGTGATCAGTTTTGTGTTTTGCATAACGAGTTTTGAAAATTGGTCACGTGTGAAAAAAGTACCAAAATGATTCAAACAAACTAACAACCATTAAACTTCAGAAAAGCAAACAATCCTATCCACTTTATTTATTTATGTAGCTGTACAGATTCCCAGCCATAGATAAATATATACTGCATAAATTATTAGTTGTAAGGCCCATCACATATAATGCAAAATAACAACATGCGTGGCCCACATGCATTAAAAATTAATGCATGGTAGCATGGTAGCAAGATGTTTCTCTTTCTATTATGAGCAGAAATCCCCACACAAACGCCCACAGCTGAGTTGCAAAATAAAGTGGATACAACTTAATAAATTATAGCAAAACATTGATTGGGTCACTTAAGAAATGCTCTTCCCCTGCAGGTCCATCCACAACTATGCTCTTCTGGACAGTATCCTTATATACACTCCCCTGACCTTCCCTATTAAATTATTCAGCGGGTGTTACTTGTTCTTCACTGAGACTTTGTGCAGGTCCAGTCTTTATTATGGGTGAGCTGGTGAATCCGGGACAAATGTGACTGGCAGGATTTGTGGACTTCTGATGGAATTGGATATGAGCTCTCGTTCAGTTTTGTGACTATTGGAAGGGCGAATTGAGAGGGCACTGAGACACAAATGTGTCCGTACAGTAAGTGTCCATTTCTGCTGTGAAGTTTTGCTTTGCTCTTTAGCTGGCCAGTATGGCACACCACTGCTCTACTGGTCTCAGACATTGCCTAGAATTCTGCCTGCCTCAAGGTCCCCCTACACACACACACACACACGCACACACACACACAAACACTATCAGCCAAGCTCACGGACAGGCCCCTTCAGGTGTGCAGATGCCCTTGACACAGCTATCCAAAATGGGAGCGATTAAGCTTTCGGAGGACAGGTAGAACTAACACATTTCACCAAATAAGGGGGATTTGGAGTGCAACCCTGTCTATTTTCACTTTAGGGGGGCCTGTTTCTTTATCGGGTTTAAGCTGGATTTTATTAAGCCAACAAGGTAGTTGAAATGAGATCTGTTTGCACAAAAGTGAGACGCTGATCTCTAGTGTATTGGGGTTCTTGGATGGAGAGCCCGGGGAAAGACAAAATGACTTGCTCAATCCCTTCCGTAAACGAGCAGTTTAATCCCACGTCTCCTCCGGCGTTCTACGAGCACCTGCTCTCAGCACTCCTACTCCATTTTCTTGATCTTTTCACGGTATCTAAGCCCCTTCAGTATGTGCTGTCAAGCCACATCTAACACACAAACAGCATACACATATACCTGCACACAAGTCATGCTCATCAATACACAACAACACTGAATGCACACCACGTACGACGCACACACACACACACACACACACACATGCACACCTGTCCCTGCAGAGCAGGTTCTCGGGGACCGATGGCCAACCAGGATAGACGCTGTAATTACACTGAGCTCTCTGTCTGAGGAGAGTGGCTTCGAGATGAGATTAGGATTCAGCCCTTATCTAGCCAGGCTGCTCACTCAACCAAGGGTCACTCTTGTTCCAGGGAGAAAAAGACTGTGTCTGTGCGTGTGTGTGCTGTGTGTGCACGCGCGTGTGTGCGTGTGTGTGCGTGTGTCTGCATTAGCGCATTCATCTGCGCACAAGTATTACATATGAGCACGCAAATGAGCGAGAATAGCACACAAGTGGCAATTACGGACGCAAACAAGCGTAGAAATAGTCATACAAAATGTCAATGCATGCATTGTGCTCTGCGGTTGTATATGCTTGGCTTACCCAAGGTCACCCATTGTTTGGGTGTCTGGGTCTTTGGGACACGCAGCTCGTCACCGGCAGAGGTGAGATAAAGTACGCATTGACCTGTTCTATGTATCCCGCTCTGGAAGTGCATTCTGCAGGCGTAGTGAACCGACTGCTGTATGAAAGGAGAAGCGTAGGCTGTCAGAGAGCAGGAGAACAGAGTCGATGGAAATAAGGAAGAAGGCAGGCAGTGTCCAGTATACATGCAGTAATTGGAATCAAAGACACGGCTTCTTCGGCAGGAAAACTGGAAGAAGGAACCAAGGAAAAGAAACAAAGAAAGATTATATGGAGGAAAGACGCTTCAGTCTTTGTCCCTAAAAGTAAAGCTCTATCGATTCCCAAGGGTGGATCATTTGGCAGAGGAGGCTTTTCTACTTTTCACAGCGAGAGTCATGGATGAGCTCAGTGGTGAACTCTGACCAAGATGAGACAGATATGAGAGAGGGAGCTAGAGAGAGAGAGAGAGAGAGAGAGATGTAACAAAACATTAGCAGAACAAAAGTGTGGCCACACAATTTGGCGGATCCATACATGAATCTCTTTCACTGCTTTGATAATCATCCTTAAAATGTTGTCACCAATAGGTAATAATGTGCCATAACAGCAGTATATATTTCTTATCCTCTAACCCTCCTCTCTAAACTCCTTTCTTCAGTTCCCCCTGTAGGATTACAGCCTCTTCTCTTACACTGTATGAAAAGAAAAGGGGCAGCTTGGTAAAGCAAATGTGCGTATGCCTATGGCACACAGCTAAAGCACCTTTTGTTTTGACAATTTGCAATTGGATTACATTGGCTGCTGTTCACCACATAAGAACCTCAGCAGCGTTTAAGATGCATGTGACTGAATGACTCTCTAAACACAATGCACTAGCACCAAGTCTGCAGCATGTACTGTATGTATGGCTAACGGCATGGGACAGGAAATACTTTAATGCACTTACTTGAATACTGTTTGGGTAGACTATGAATACCAAAACAATATGATATTGCAAAATAATTGTACAACAGGCCTACTAACACTTTTTTGTGAATATCAGGGGGAAAAAAGCATGTGTATTGCTTAACTGTAAATAATTACATGCATTTTATATTACTACAAGCAATATTACCCTACCATAAATATGGTTACTCCTGGCGTTATTAACCTCCAAATAAGAAAAATACATAAATGGCATTGTAAAAAAGGAGTGTTGCTACTATTATTATCCTTATCCTTATAACTTTTCTTTTTTAGCAGTTTGAAAGCATATTCCAAACTTTAATTTCTATAAAAATGAAAGAAAAAATATAATGAATCTAATTATTATATATGATTAATTGAATGAAGAGGAGAGTTTTTTGCTTTAACAGCAGATTTTTATATAATGATGCTAAGAATGGTCTTTTAGGAGAGATTTAATTTGAGTTGTCAATGGCTCTTTGTGCTTTCATAGTGATAACAGAATACAATACAATACTGTAGAATTTCCCACGCATTTATCACTATTGAAATTATAGTAGTTACATAACAGGACTTTTAAATTGTCGTACCTAGTGCGTTTTTGTTCAGTCACCATCTAACAGTTACCAGCTAACATAGTCCTAGGTGTGTAAACTTTAACTTGTAGACTTTAATACTAGACTTCCACTGACATTAGAGCTCAGAAAACAAATAACAAAAACAAAAGTACATGCACATGAAGACAATCACTAATTGATCAGACTCATGTTATTGTAAGTAGCCTACAATTTACAAGTAGCTTGACAATGACTTAACAGATCACTAGTATGTCCTAAAATAAAGGCATCCAGGTAACTCCAGGTTAGATTAGATTTTGGTATACCTATGGCCTATACTACGAAGGAAGTTTAACATACTACGATTTAACTCTGGGTTATCAAAAAAGTCAGGGGTAACATACTCTGCCTGACTAAATTAGTGTTAAATGGCATTACGATTAAGATGTTGGTTAGTTGAGTTGGTGTTAACTTCTTTTTAGTTTGTGTGCATAAAAGGGGTGCGGGTGGCAACCCAGATCAAGTTTTTGTTTAAAGGCGCATGCTCCGCCCGTTCCCCTTGTGGTCGCATATTATATAAACTATGCATTTTCATTAGTGATGGGTCGTTCGCAAACGAGCCGGCTCTATTAGCCGTTTCCTTTAAGTGAACAATGAGAGCCGGTTCCCGCCTGAGAGACGTTTTCAAGAGCCATTTTATTTGTTTCCTTTAGTTGTTGTTATTTAATGGTAAACAGAATAATAGGCCATAATGTATCTGTCGGGACTGAGTTCAGGCTTTTGGAAGGTGTTGGAATCACTATCAAGCTTCTGACTACAATAGGATATGCATTCAGAGCCATGATATCAGTAGAAAGCTATTAGAACCTCTGCTTTCAATATATAGCCTATCTGACACAAAAGCCAATTACAAGTTATTTAATTATTTATCCCTAAATTAAATATGTGAATAAAAATGATAAAAATATTGACAAAGTTGAAAGCCAGAAGTGGTTCCAAAATAAAGAGCCGTTTGGGAGCCAAAAGAGCCGGCTCTTATTGCTTAGCCTAAAGAGCTGGCTCACCAAAGAGAGCCGGAATGCCCATCACTAATTTGTATATATAATAGCAATAGCTTATAGCTATAGCTATAAGCTATAAAAAAGCCTATTTGATATTTGAACGCTTAAAGGCAGGGTCAGGCAGGGTCATTCTCGAGAATGCTTGCTAACTTCAAGCTCAAATCAAAACATCCCTCTGCGGTGCCACCCCACACATCAAAACGCATTGTGAAGCAAAGCGTAATACTTCTACGGCTTTGTTTATGTGAGCGGTGTTCGCCACTTTTTTTATGTTCCTATTTATGCTTTTAGAAAAATGTGAGGAGATATTTGGTGAATTTTACTAAAAATGTATCTTACAATTAGCTTGCAATAAGCTGATTATACCTTTCATGTCCGGGGAACACAACAAATGCCTTTACATGCATGCTATAGGCCTACTATACCTAACCCTGAGTATGTTTTAAAATATGATTTCATAAATGGCCAAATTCTCCATTATCACATGGTGGACAAGGAATGCAAAAACTAAAACTGCTATGATATGATGACATATCATAGCAGCATAGCAGACACAGATACACATTTAAATTGTGTAACTGTGTGGGACATTAAACGGCGTGCTTTCTCCTATCCTATACAAAATACATTTATTTCTGATAATAAATATTTTACAGTGTATATTAATATCTATAAATACTGCATTACTGTGCTATAATGTAATCTAAAATAAACTATGAATTTCATGTATAGGTCTAATCTTTCCACAAAGCAGTGCTCACCTTGACAGAACACCAGGGGTGTGAGCAGAGGTGCAGTGCCTATACATTGAGGTAACCATGAAAATAAACTGCTCGGAGCAGGTTAGAGATGCAATGTAAATGTTACACCCGATATCACCCAGCCAGTTACCTCCTAAATAGGCCACAGCAACAGCTATAAACACTAGTGATGTGCTAAAATACTAAATTGCTTGTAACTTGTAAGTTGGTATTTATTTAAATATACTATGATTTGTAAAATATTTGTATATATGTAAATAAATTGTTTATAATCTATAAAAATACTTCATACTTTGTGTGCATTTATCATGAAATATAAATCTGCATTTCTTCGTGTAAAGTGTTGATTCTGCATTAGTGAATCCCCTTATACACGCATTAATTCCCTCTTTCAATGACACAATGTTGAGGCAAACATTACGCTGTCTTGTGATCCACACTGTGGGAAACTGACTGTTTTAACACTTATTAAATGATGCATATATATTTAGCCATTTGGTTTATTAGGTAGTTCAATATGCTTTATATAATGTCTGGATTGTCAGTATGTGACCTGTGTTTTGTATCTTCTGGTGTTAGACTAGTCTGTCTGTTTAATGCTAGAGCAGGGGCACGTTTCCAAGACAACAACATGTGACCCTGGTAACAGCGTACCACATAGCCAGCATCTTAGAGAGAAAATGTAGAGAGAGATAATATTTACAGTTGAGAGGGTTGACAAGTTGTATGATTATTGAAACCATCGTAATGAAGTGTACTGTAACTGCCGTGAAATTAAACCACAACTAGCACTCCTCCACTGGATTCATTGTGGGTTATTTATAAAATACTGTGCAAATCTACAAGTAAACAACCTTTAGCATAACTGCTAAAAATGGGTGGAATCTAACAACACACAAATAACTCTAGATCCACACGTGTCTCTTATGCTTTCAACAATAACATTCAGTAAGAGGCAGTGTTCAATCAGCCAGCCAGCGTTACCTGTGACATTTGTAAATGGGGGAATATTCGTGGCTCATGGTACTTTCATTTACAAATCATTTTGAGACATCTCCATATCAACAGTATACTATGTAGGTGTATTTTCTTAACTGATGGTTCAAAAAATCTAAACTGTTTGATCTCAACCAGTCAAACAAATTTGTTTGTTTGTGTGTAGAAAATGCAAACCTGGAAAATATATCTATTGAAGAACATCAAAGGACATTTTGAAAAGATTATTTATTTTCTCTCCTCTCGCTTGACTATTATTCATCCACAAGTTATATCAGCTTTCTCTGTCTTAAATTCAGGATTCTGAACAATGTGTAACAGGTTTGTGTGTTCTCATCTGTGTCCAGATAATAACACTTCTGTTTCCCAGCTCAACAGTACAGCCAAGGTCACCATCCCTCGAGAGAGAGAGAGAGAGAGAGAGAGAGAGAGAGAGAGAGAGAGAGAGAGAGAGAGAGAGAGGGAGTGAGAGAGAGAG
>JAODUH010047700.1:0-19522 GCA_027564835.1 Typhlichthys subterraneus
TACACATATACACACACATTATTGTATTAATGTATTGTAGTATACTTGTTAAATCTTATTTTATTCACTGCCAGACTGCCCTGACCCAGACAGTGGTAGATTTTCATTAAGGGTGGTCATTTTTACAATGATTTGGCTGATGACATTCCCATTTCCATCACAGGATACAATTATACACACACGTATTACATAAAATGCAATATAGCAAAACATGTCTTAAATTAGCAATTAGCTATTAACTAAATAGAACAGGCTTGCATTTGACCCTCCCCATGTCAGTACAAAGTATAATCACAAAATCTGCACAAATACATATATTTTTCAAGTTATAAACCACACTTTTGCAAATACTACACAGGTAATTTGGCACAATCTTAAATAAATACAGAATTCTAAACTCAATACACCATCCGTGCATCCCACCTGTGATGGATAAACACATTGATTTCCGATTAGCAGTCAGAGCTTTTGCAAAAGGAAGCTCTGTTGGAAAACAATGCATGTCCACTTTTCAGAGCTGGCATCTACTGAAGCATAGATTTGTCATGACCATATTTTGCACCTTAGGGGATAATTCAGTACGGCTAAATTGAATCATTACAGTATATAGTGAAGTCTTCTCTACAAAAGTTTATTTTAAAGCACACAGCTTCTATTTGAACTATACGGTTGAGTATACTATATACAAGTTTATTTTAACGCATGTAGCTATTTGAGTATAAAACCCCTCCAACCACTGCTCATTTTGAGCACATGCAGCGTACAAATTCTCGAAGTGCTAATTTAAGATGTCATATTGACCAAGCCGGTAACGTTTGCAAGATATTTGAAGATTTGGGGTGTTTCTGGATGGTGAGTCATGCTTTTGGATGCAAGCAGCAATTTATAAGCTTTAAGGAGCTTGATATCTTATAAGACCATTCTGCCCTGTAGCCTTCTAGACCAAGTTACTTGAAAGCCCCATTTGTAGTGTAGTACCACCTATTGGGCCATTTAACATATGTTTAACACCAAGCTTGTGGTAATTTAAATTTGCATGTCAATTTCACTTTTGTTTTATTTAAATAACATCCATTTGAGTAATGCATTTTTTGCAAGGTCTTTTATTTTAATGTGCACTTCACAAGACCATGGTTACTTGAGATCCAAGCCACATTCAAATTAGACTCAAAATCACCACAACTTATGGAGACTCATTGTTTTATTTAAACACCTTGTAGTACAAAACAAAAACGTTACATGATATAGTGCCCACTTGTGGCACAACCTAAAAAACACCCTAAATTGCTTTTTGGAGACTGCATGCTATTTATTCAAGTTGACAAAAGAAAAATAATAAAATACCCCCAGCAGGGTTAGGAATAAAGAACATGGGGTCTCATCACCACTCATCCCTGATGTGTGGAGCTGCTGTGGCATGTCCTTGCATGACCAAGCCTGCCCCCTGGTGTTGGAAGAGGCTATTGTTACAGAGTCCCATGTTGTCAGAGGTAATTGACATGTTCGCTAAGGAGCTATAGGAGGGGAGCTTGCTAGGGGAAATGGGAAGGGGAACAGCAGCAGAACATGGTGGGGGTTTAGTTGAGTCTAGGTGGAGGAAAAGGGAGAGGGGGTTGCCGACAGCTTTTAGAAGCCGTGGATTTTGAGCTGTTCCTCCTTGGCCAGGTCAATCTGTATGAGAGATAGGAGAGACATGTTAAAGGAAATGACCTTTGGTCTGTAGTCAAACATGCCATCTGCAATAGCAGCTGAATGTGCCAATTCAGTGTATAAGGGTGCGCATTGCAGTTAGTTTACCACAACAAAGACATTTTGTACAACACAATGCTGTTGTGACAAAGGTAAACCACAATAAGATTGAGACACGTTATTACAGCCAATTTTTGTTGACATTACTGCTAGACAGTGCCTAATCAGTTAGAGATTGTGGCTAACATTACTTTAGCCAAGTATTCCCATAAACTACATGATCATGAACTCACGTCAATGAGGAACTGGCAGATATTCTTGCGCTGGTCTCCCTGCAGCTGTATCACTTCACCATACTCTGAGTGCTCAATCACTGTCCCATTACAGGCAAACTTCTGTGGACGGAGAACAAACCAAGCCAGCATTAGTGTTAGACAGCGGGCATCACCGCTAGAGGGATACAATGACCTACCGGCCGACGTTACACACTCAAGGCCACAATGACGCATGCACACTAGTAATGCAGACTTAAACATTCTAGACACTCCCACCCCGTGTTCAGTTATTTTTGAGTGGTGCACAAAAGTCTGTGGGTCATTTTAGCTCTGGGCTGACCGCCACACTTTCCCTGGCACTAAGCCCTTCACAAAATACAACACTGGAATATAACTTGCGTCACAGACGGTTTCAAGCATTATACTGAACCACTGCAAGCTTAACACATTACCTTCTTGAAGGCCTTAACTAGCTTCTTCTTATCATAGTTGGCAGATATGCCCTGGACAGTAGTGAGGGTCTTCCTGCCGTTTCTCTGTTGGATTCTTATGTGGATGTAGTCCTCTGTCCCAGCTGGGAGTCTGTCATCACCCTTAGTTGCATCAGCAAAGGGGTCTGGGGAGGGGGGGGGGGGGAGCAGAGTAGAACAATAAGGACACGGACCTTCAAATTCATAAAAGCTGTGCCTTCACTTGGTTAAAATAAGTTTATTATAATTTTATAATAGTGACGATTTTATGGCATGCATTTGGAATTTAAATTTACATTTTTACGATACAGCAGTTATAATTTAAGTCGGTTTTACGGTCACTACCGGTACAGTGGAGTAATAACAGCAGCACAAAAGACCACCATCCAGATGTCGCTTTAGACGTCCGGCCCAAGAGTCGTATTTCTAATGATGTGTCAGACCCGCAGCTAAATATACAACGGAACGCAATCCCGGGTATTAAGCAGTGCCAAGTGACTCAACGTTATGCAGTCTCCAAAAATATTTGTTAAAAGTACCTTCCTTAATTTTAGTTTTAACATTTTAAAATGTTAACAGCGGACAGTTTATGGATGTCACAGGGCCCATTTTACGTTTAGGCCTTCAGTACGGTACAGGGCCTTATTGATTTACCGGTAGTAGAGGCCTGCTAACCATCAAAGCCAGACAGTCGTCGAACAATGCCTCCATTTCATCCACAAGGACATCTTACACGGTAAACAACCGAGATAATTTACAGAAAATGCACTACTATAAGATTTATTAAAAGGTTTCAATAACTAAACTAGGCAAGTTTCGATGGAAGCTAGTTGGCGTATGCTACCTTCGCCCTTCCCCCGCCCGGTTTGTCGACAGTAAATGTTACCGTACGGTAAATTGAAAATAACTCACCAAAAGGTTGGAGGTTCTGGATAGCGGACATACGATAAGATTAGCTTTCCTTTCGGAAAATAACTTTGCTAGCAGGCGGTTAGACGGCGAAGTTGATGTCTGTGTATAACCTAGATGTGTGGCCTCTGCTTCACTGGTTCGACGTTCAGCTCAGAAGCTTGCACAAAATGGAGATTGTCGAGCTTGCGAAAACTGGAAAACAAGCCTTTATAGCTCCTCCCCGAAACTTGCGTCTGCGCGTCGTTTGCCTACGTAACGTAACGTATCTCCTAACGTCGACGGACCCACCCCGTTATTCAACACTATCCATGATTTACCAGAAACATTACGTCATTAATCATACGAAGCCAAGCCAACAGTACTAGATTCTTGTTTGTTTATTTGTTTGTTGAACCCATGATGCCTAAGTAATAATATTACACAGAATATGTATTAAAACTAGGCCTTTTGCTATGTGACATTTTTAGGCTATAACTGTTAAGTTGTAAATAAATACATACATAAATAAAACATGTATCTGATTCTATGGGACATAAAACATCTAAAATAAAATGTGTGTTATCCTTGTTTACTTACATTGTATTATTAAGTGTTTATGTCACATCTGATCTTTGATTTTTTTTCCATGTTCACATTTTTGTTTTGTATAATGGATTTTAATCAAATATGTTTATGTATTTATTTATATATTTATTTCTTTTTTACTTGAAGTTTTTTTCATAATTATCTTCACATACCTGTTTCGAATAACCTCCTTTGGAACATTGTTGTTGTATAGCCCAACTACCTCCTTGGCCTTTAGGGAGAAGCACAGGATCTGAATTTCTGTTGGCAAAAAACAACAACACAATAACTAGATTACCTGTTTTGTGTCCTGAAATATATGCAAACTGACCAGACCAGCATGCCTGAATCGCTTTGAATGTACTGTTGTACATGCTGTCATGTGCAAGCTGAACTTGCAAAATCAGAATAGCCTTAGCAGGTTAATGGTCTGGGTTTGACAAAAAAAAAAACTAATTCAAGTCTTAAATAGAGAAAACATAGCAAACATGATGGTAAGAGGAACTATCAAAAATGAAAATATATAGCTAGGCAGCAGAGGCAATGAAAAAAAAATGAAATGGAAAGTAAACACACAAAACATGTCATATACTGATGACTGCTGGTGTCATTATTCTAACATAATGTATTTACTTATGATGACTGATGATCTATTTATATTGACAATGACAATCTACTATATGGGACAGTGTAATATAATGTATGGAGGAAACATCTGGAGAATTAGGAATACGCAGTCAAGAAATAGCATTACTGAAGCTCTATTATTGGGACGCAATACATGACACAATGGTAATTTATAATTAGAACCTGATAAGAGAAACCAGCCTCACAGGCTGAATAGTTCACATGCAGGTATTTGGGGCTTTGTAAGTGGTAATGACACTAGGCTCATTTTTGTCACCTCATTCATCTTAACACATATTGATGTGATAACTGAGTCAGTAAGCATCTTGCCTGTGTCTGGGTTTTATTCATTGTGTGAGCTTGGGGTACAAATATTAGCTGATATCATATCTGTCACTGTTGATCTTTGTACAGATTTATAATGCTAAGCTTTATTGTGGATGTTTCTTAGCATGACAGTAAGCTATTTATCATCCAAAGATAAAAATGGAAACTAGGCTATATTAAACAGATAACCACAAACATACTGATGGAATTATGTATTTAATTCTGATTTACAAGCTCCAAGGTTGGGTGTTTTTGTCAAATTTCTCACCAGGACATCCCACCCCCATGGAGTGGGACAAATATAATATATTTGTTAAAGAACAGATGCACTGTAATTCATCCAACACTGCTGTGAAATTCACATCTCATGTGACCTTCATACTAGTATCTCAATTCTTACATGTGTCAGTACAGTTAGATTTTAATGAGTTGTTTATGAATATTCAGTGTGTCTGTGGCAGGTCACCTGAGTTGTAAAAATAGCTAAAATAAAAAGTCAGGCTGAAATCTAGGAAGTCAAACCTAATTCCGAGTGATTAATAAAAATTATGAAAAATTTAAATGATTATTGTATTTGTATGTAAGTACACAATTCAAGCAATCTTACAGTGTATCTATATTTGCCACCAATGTAATAATCCCATAATTCATAGAAGGTCATGCTGTTTCATGTTCATGTTTGCACAAAACAAAAAATGTAATTCTTCTGTATAATAAATTGTCTCAAATCCACAATAAGCGTAAAAAGGGTTGATCCTTTCCATGACCTCACACCTGGCATTCACCATGCACATCTTCAACGCAAGTAAAAACTTGTAAGATATTTTCAATGAAGTTTTCACGTTCATAATGGTGTCTTATTCCTTGCCTAAACCTGTATTGGGTGTAATTTCATAAAGGTCATACCAGACAAATCCCTGTAATACATCAAGTCCCAGCACACCAAGAACAGCAATGCCCTTTGGGAGTACATAAGACTCTAATGTTGGCCAGAAGTGCCAAACTGTCAATGATCAGATTGAATCAACATCTGAATCAATGTAGTGGATGTTCTCATTCAGAATGCTGATGATACTGTATATGTGCAGCTGTGGACTAAGGCATCATTTAGATATAGGTACAGCTAAGAACAAGTTATTACTGGGCTGATGCAGCCCTAAGAACTACAAAATGTGTAGTTTTACCAGTAAGGCAGCATACATTAATAACATAGCAAATAAACGGAGCAAATAGAAGAACTAGAAAAGGATTATCGATAAGAGCAATACGAAATGGCGCCATGGCAACTGCTCCATGGGACAAGAGCTTCACCTGTGACTCGATTACTGGGCTACGGAGTGGCTGGTTTCAACATTGTGGACGGTGGTCAGTATATTACGTATGGACCTAACGTCAATGCGTATTGCTCTGCTGACCAGGCCAAATCAAGGAATGGAAATGTGTACTCTCTGACCCCTGAAGCCAGTGACAAACTCACTATGCAAGAGTTGAATGAGAGGCTGGCTTCTTACATAGACAAGGTAGGAAACAAAAAAACTAACCAAAAAATAAAAGCTATGAATTATATTCATAATATTTCATTTATTTTGTCATAAATATTGCATTTGAATTGCTTACAAGCAATGATATTTAATTATATTGGCTGCATTTCTTTGTGTTAAGTAAAATACCATCACGGAGGTTTCATGTATTGAATTGATTGTACGTGAGTGCAGATGCTGCAGTAGTTGTTACTGTGGCTTGCAGAAAGATAAGAAGTTAAACTGCCTCTATCAATTCCTGTCTATAGTACTGTACAGATAAACATAGACAACATCAAGGTGGTTATGTGGTGGCAGAAATATGTCACAAGATGTTGGTAGATGATGAGGAAGAAATTATTTGAGAAACAGTTTTTGTAACAACCTGTGATGCTACCCAGAAAACAGTTGCAAGAAAATTATTGCTGTAGGATTTTTGCCCTCTGATAAATAGACAAACAATTCGATTTTTATTTTGCCAAAATAATAGATATTTATTAGTGATTTTTTTATTCTACTTTTGTGATTGTATGCAGGCTCTGTCCCTGGAGGCAGACAATAAGAACATGGAGAAGCAGATCCACGAATGGATGGACCAGACGTTCCCCGGTGACATCAGAAAACTTGACACTCATCTGCACACCATCGGCATGCTTCAGGAACAGGTCAATAATAAGGCTGTCAGCCATTTTGAGTCTGCTATAGGCTCTGTGTTGTGTTGTGACAGACAGGTTATTGACGAAAGAAATCTGAATACTGATTACATTTTGATGCCTGTTCGGCTTAACTACCTTTGAATGTGAATAAAACTATGCTAACCCACGGTTAATACATTTAATAAAACTTGAACGCACCATATTGTATGCCAAAAGCCCTAAAACATAGCACAGAGCACTTAAAGTGTCAAAGCCAAATAGATACAAATATGATAGATTGAGTTGGTCAGAGCGGTTTGAACTTGTCTGTGGCTCTATGCAGCCCAAACAAGGGATGATATCAGTCGACCTGTCAGAGCTGGATGTGAAGTGACATTTCATTTAAATATCACAGGAAACCAAGTAGAAACTTAATGTCACCAGAATGAAGTGTCTTGACATAACTCATCTTATGTAAATGGACATGCAGAGCTCGTCTGTCCATTTGGAGGTTTACATTTAGGCAGTGACATTGATTTTCTGGGTCTAAAATATAGGGAAGCTAAAAATTAGCATGAAGCAAAAAACTTGCAATACCATGCATGGGATATATGTCTATTTTCCATCATACACCTTGAATATGCATTCCAACATACAGTACTTGTGACTTTGGACCTTCTTGATAATTAAGCTAAACACTATTTCTAACACAGAAGTGTGATGCACAATGGAGGCTTTATGATGCATGAAATGTAGTACTGTGAATCAACTCACACATAAATTACCAGGTACATTAAAATGGATGTATGTAGATCTGTATGGACACGTGAATCAACTCACACAGATATAGATCAATACAGATATACTGCAGATGAATACAGGTATTACAAACAGAGATCAATTATATTCCCAGATCAGCAAGTGTGACGCAGAAACTGTCCAGGTGAAGATACAGCTGGCCAGCTCACAGCTGCAAGCCCTCGGCCTCCAAAGCAAGTCAGTCACATCGTGGTGGACACAGAACACGCACACACACACACACACACACACGCACACACACACACACACACACAACACACTCTCACACGCAGACACACAAGTGCATGCACACGCAAAAACACACACACGCACAAACACACACATATACTACACAGGCACACATGCGCACACGCGCTCATAAACACGCAAACATGTACCCTCGCAAACGTACACACACGCACCCATGTGCGCGCACACAAGCACTCGCACACACACACACGTGCACTCGCACACACGTGCACACACAGACGCAGTAATCCCGTCCTGTGGGCGTATATATTCCATACACAGATGTAGCCGGGAGAGGGAGAGGCGTGGCCTCCTTCAGGCCGACATGAGGGCCCTGAGGCTGGAGAGGGACGAGCTGAGGAGACGCAGGCTCCCGGAGCTCCACCGCCGCATCACGTCCCATGAGCGTCAGGTGAGGGCGCTCGGCGGACGGCTCCTACAGGTAATGACTTGTGTGTTTACACTACTGGTAATGACGCGTGTCAAGTAAACATTACACCTTAAAGACAGTATCTTGTTATTTTAGTTCTGCCTTAAGATTAATTTCAATTCATAATACAGTATTAGTGGTTGTAGGCTACTAGTAATGTAAGAACTAGTGGTAGCCTATTAGTATCTGATTTATACTTATTGCTTAGCCTATTGGACCAAGCTTGTATTGTGTCACATGCAATTTAACAAGGTAAAACTTGGACTGATTATTTCCTGTCTGTCTGCCTGTCCACTCTACCTGGAAATTAAGGATGCCATGGCCCAGGTGTCGGGGGGCGTTACCGTGGCAATGCAGTGCGTGCAGTCACCAGGCTTGAACCAGCAGTTGGAGGTGCTCAGGGGAAAATGTGCCGCAATGGTTGCCAAGAACCTGACAACCAATAACCACTGGTTCAACACCCAGGCATGTTACTTGGCAAAACGTCTCAGATAGCAATTAATTAAAGTGTTGCTTGTTTGTTTGGTAGCTAGGGTGAGATCAGTGCCAACTATGGGCAGCAGTGGCCCAGTGGGTAGAGCGGGGCGGCAGGCGATAGAGAAGACGCTTGTTCGAACCCCTGCTGACTCTGCACCAAGTGTCAAGGTGTCCTTGAGCAAGATACCTAATGCTAACTGCTCCTGGTGGTTATGTGTCACCTGGCATGGCTGACAACACCGTGTGCGTGTGCGTGCGTGTGTGTGTGTGTGTGTGAATGGGTGTATGTGAGAAAACAATGTACAACGGTGGCCGAAAGGTTAGAAAAGACCTGTATAAATGCAGTCCATTTACACTACATTGGATACAGACAGGGTTGGGTAGGTTCATTTTTAAATGTAAAACCCCTACAGTTGCAGACTAAAATGATAATCAGTAACAACAATTTACAGTAACGTAACCGGATTATAACCGGATTACCCTTAGATTACTTCACGCTTAAACATTGTTCTTTGAAATACAATCCAAAGCAATTTATTTTCATAGGCGTGCCAAATCTTTCTATTTTTGTGCCGTTTATGTTGCTCAAGGGATTAGATTGTAATTATTGATTGACGTTAATGAAAGGTTAATAAGAGAACAGTTTTATGCATTTTTCTTCTGCAAACTTCTCTTTTAAATGTGAAAATAGCCCTAGAAGTAATCATTTAATAAAAAATAAAAAAAGATGTAATCTGATTCTACTAGCCCTATTTTAGCTGGTATTGGATTATTGCTGTTTTTCGTAATCAGTTACTTTCCAACCCGGGTTATAGATTAAAGCTCAGACTTGTTTTATGTTTTGTATTTTAGTGATATAGTGTCTGTTATAGTTGAATTAACATGACTCAAGTCAAAGCACATGGATGTCTTCAAATTCTAACACATTTTTACCTTACGGTTGACCACCATCTAGTAAATATGCATACAGCCATCCCCATGGCTGCAGAACTCCAACATGTACGCAAATATGATGTTTTAAAATATGTACATCAAAAAAATTCTTCAAGAACTTATATTTACAATTTCTATTCTGACACTGCTTGGAATAACGTTGTTTAACTTTACTGTTGTCTTGACCGCTAGGTGTCCATGTTGAGCTCCCAAGATGGAACCCTTCCTTCATTAGGATCAGGCATCACCCAGGTAGAACTAAAAGAGATGAGGAGAACTGTCCACAACCTACGGGCAGAATTAGCTGTGACAGAGGCACAGGTAAGATTAAAGGCTGTATTATGTAGACAAAATACCTTTTTGCTTTTGAGAATGGTTTTCTCAACAAAATAATAAATACATAAATAAATCAGACGGCAGCAGAGAGATTGAATAGGCTTTATTTAGGCTTTTCTATAAATGTAGCTATGAATTAGCACAATAAATTATTTGTGCTTTGCTTGATTATGCCAATATGACATGTTGCTGCTACTAAATTACTACTATGCTATGCATTTTAATATGTTTTTTAGTATCATGCTAACTAACTAAGCTTTCCCACTTTCATGTGCTCAGAAATCCTACTTAGGATATTTCTGACAGCGCATGAATAACATCTTGTGGGAGGAGGTGGTCAAGTGTTTAAGGTGACGGCAAACTAAATTGAAATCAAATGGGAATTTCCTGTGTATACTTCCTCAATCAGTAAAGTGGATGCCTGTTTCAATTTGACTATATTTAACTTAAAATCCGATAATTAGCATATTCATCAAACAGTAAAAGTTTTAGCTCAGACATCCCAACCTGCTAGAATTAATTTCAGGGAGGAAGTCGCAGTCCCCTCTCGCTCGCACGCTTTTCGGGAATATCGTATGCAATTTGCGGGCATCAAGAAGCCGCTATTAAAATGTGGGAGACTCCCAGAACTTCCGGGAGAGTTGGAATTCTATCACTGCGCAGGTTACTGACAACCGTCAACGATGATCGCTGACAGGACGCAGGGATGCGGGGCGCTGAGTCGGCCTGGCGCACACCTGCGAGCCCAACGAAGAGGGCGGGGCTGCGCCATCCCTCGGTTACAGGGGTGTCTGTTAATAGTGCTGCTGTTAACTTGGACCAAGTTCTTATCACTTGTTAGGATGTGTCGATTGTGTTTTCTATGAAGACAAATGAACTGCAACTGAAACTCCTATTACGCTATCCAGAAGGTGTTGTTGGACAGACGAAGAGTGGACCAGGAGAAGACCTATAGTCTACAGTTGGCTGACCTGGAGCAGAGCGCGGGCACCCTGGAGGAGGAGCTTGAGTCCGTGTTGCAGACCACGGCTCAACAAGCAGCAGAGCTCAGGGCCCTGCTGAATGTCAAGGTCGGCATGGAAACAGAGACTGAGGACTACAAGAAACTCCTGGATGGACAGAGCAGGTGTGGGTTCATCACGTCAGCTGAAGTACTACCGTATACACTCAGAGTACATTTTTCATTCATAAATATACAATATACTATACAGTATACTGTGTGCATACTGTATACAGTGTATTTATTATTATTTATTTTTCTTAAACAGCTCAAGTCAAGAGCCATGGAAATAACAGAGTTACGCTAATGGAAGTCACATGGTTCATAGAGAGGCAAAACCTATGGCAAAATAGTTACCGGAAGTGCTTTTTGGGTAATTAGTAAGTCAATAAATGCATCGATTTACAATTAAAATAGAATTTATAGGGTACTTTTAGTATTTAGGTTAACTTCCGGGACCTAATTTGAGGCTCCACGATCCGCCATTGCTGTGAAAAAAACGTCCATTGAAGTGAACGGAGATGGCGCAACTCTCTCTTTACACGGCTCTGAGCTGGTATAATTGGTGTTGCAGTGTAAAAGGTTACTATGGTTTACTACATTTAGTGTAGTTAGCAGTTCAGTTTTAGCATTCATTAAGTTAATTTTCATAATTTTTTTCCAACAGGGTTTCGAGTGGCTGTTTTCATTCAGTTGGCCGTGTCAAGCCACAACGTACATGCAGTGATGCAGTCAAAGGCGTGTTGCATCCCCATGGCTCCTTCTCTGTTGAGCGAGCAGGGCAAGGCAGGGTTAGAAAAGGAACAACAAGCCCTATTGTCATTAGACATCGCATAAGTCCTGTGCACCAGACAATGATAGTCCAGTCTTTTGAAACAGTGGCACAAACAGACACAGCTGTATCAGACCAGGCAGAAACTGTAGAAACTGTTAGTAGGAAACAGTTGGAAGCCTCACTGACGCCCAGTGAAAGCCAGAGGCAGTGTGGAGGCAGGGTAAATGCCACAGAAGTGAGCGGAAAAGCTATACTTAGCAACACAGACAAGGACACTAGGCACGTGTTTATAGAGAAAGCAGAGCAGGCCAGCTCAGTGAGACGCTATGTCCAGGCCGCCAAAGCAGTTAATTTAGAAAACAATGTAACAGCTGCTGAGATAAGCAAGGCTGCAGATGACGAATCCTGTATACAGGCTAGTAAACAGACGATTAACATCGGTTCCAGTGTGGTAGAATTCAGCACTCAGACTGCTAAACCCAAAGATAATATTCCAATAAGTACCACAAACAATGTTACTGGTACACAACCCACCAAGGAATCTGTATTTGAGTCCAGTGACGTAGAGTCAAACAGACAAACAGAAATCACTACAGACATACAAAAAAGTGCAGATGTAGAGAAACAGAATGAATCTGAAACAGAATCTGTTCCTTTTGGTATGCTGAACCAAAAAGAGGGCTACATCCAGGCTGACCTCAGTGATAGCAAGGAGATTGAGGACAAGGACAGAATTAGAATTGACACAAGTAAAACAGTCATGCCCCGGTGGATTGAGCAGAATGTGATTCAAGCTAAAAAAGTGCTGAATATCCATTCTGCCAGTGGCACAGTGCAGAAAGAACATTTTTATGCTTTGAGCGAAAGTCAGCATAAAATGGAGAGCAAACCATTTGAGAGTGATATGAATGTTAATGTGGATACTGAGGCCCTTGGGAGAGTGCAGCGGACTGTAGGTGAAGTGTGTGTTAGCACAAAAGTAAATAGTAGGACTCACAATGAAACCACATTCCATCGTGAGGCTTCTATGAACAGTAATATTCTACTGGCCAGTGATAAGGACCTGCTAGATCCTTCTACAAAGGATACGGTCCACGATAAGGAATTTGATGGGTTAAATATGAATTGTGTTGATGGCACAAAAGTGGATAATATTGAACTGTTTATTCTCAAACATGAGACTAATACCAACACAGGCTCTCGCATAAACATGGTAGATGTCGAAAACATTGTTAAAGACAAAGAATATACCCCTATCTCTACTGCAGAGCGAATTATATCAACTACCTGTTTTCCTCATACAGATGAAATATCTGACACCAAGCAGTCCTATGCATCGCGTTACGTGGTTGCATCTGAACAGCGTACGTCGACAGATGTTGGTATTGAGGAACCCGACATAGATACCTTAGAAGTGTCTCATGTCTCTGGCACTGATATTGGTGTTTCAACATATTGTGACAAGTGTACAGGATCAAAACGTTCCACTGAGCCTGTACACACTCATGAGTTAAGTCTTTCTTGTGCCTGTAAAGATGGAGAGGTAGAGGAAGGAGAGAATAGTGAGATGGAAGATCAGTTAACAGAGGCATTTGCCAGCCCCGCATTTGAACAAGGCCCATCCATGTTATCCATGTTTCCAATTACCCAACGTGAACACACTGAGGAGGTCATGAAATGTGCAGATATTGCCAAATCCCATACCCCAGACGCTGTGACCAGTCTCACCATAGGAACTGGAGTCACTGTGATGTTTTATGATCAGGAGATGCATTTGGAAGAGGTTGAAAAATGTAATCTTGCAGGAATTTACTTAGAGATATGTGGGCAGAGAAAAGGGATGAATGTAGAAAGCACGGCGAGAGATTACAGTGCCAGTGTTCAAGTATTAAGTGATATTGAGCTAGACAATAATACAGATGCTACATGTTTAAACCCAGTAGGTCCACAAAAAACTGAAACGGACGACTGCAAAACTCTAGTAGACACTTGCATGGTCCTAAGTCCAATGTTAAAAAAGGAGAGCCCATCTGTGGGTAACCAACATGTGAGCCCAATTAATTCTGATCTAGGTTTGATGTTTGCAGACTCCAATCTAGGTTTATCTTCAGGTAAAACACACATGGATTTTAATGTAGATAAGCTAGAAGTGGGCACAGATACATGTGTAAGTCCAGAAAACACCGTTTTGTTTTTGAGTCAAGAAGAATCATGTGTTAGTCCTGTTGAGGGCGAGGTGTTTTTGAGTCCAACTTACTCTGAATGCACAAGTCCTGTTGACGAAGCATGTATGAGCCCAAGCCACGTAGATGTGTTTCTGAGACCGGTTGAAAGATACATCCTATCCACAAAAGCAGAGCAACAGTCTGTGTCATTTAGTGAAGGTCAGACATGGAAAGAAGAGGGCAATGGTCTTCTGGACCAGGGTCCAATGAGAGGTGTGGACAGTTTGATCAGTGGATCAGTTGCAGGTCAGGGAGCAAGTGGTTTTGATCTAGGTAGCACAGACTTTCGCTTCACACATATCCCTAACCGGTACAACAATGCTGGAGATGCCTTTTTGAGGAGAAGCCACAGAAACACTGGCGTGTTTGATAATGAGGAAAACGTAAGTCCAATTGGCAGTCCAGGGGGAAGATACCGGAAGCTTAGCTTTGGAGACAACATTAACAATGACAATGCATCTAGCACATTAGCTAGCTTTGAGCTAGCTAATAGCTTAGCTCCTAGTAGCGGAGCTAGCAGACTGGCTTGTACAACAGGAGGTAAACTACCTGGAGGTAGCAGCACAGACATTAGCTTGAGTGGCGCGTTTGCTTACCCAACAGCCAATAATGGCAGTACAGGCACTACGGCAGACGCTAACATTGAAAGCACGGCTACCCTTCCAGCAGGAACCTCCAGGCATGTTAGCGGTGAGTGGGTTGCTAACGGTGCAAGCCCTGGACATATGAGTAGCCCCATAGACATTACAGGGAGTCGCAAACTTCTGAGCCCCCCGATGGCTAGGCACAGATCACCCAGTCCAGCTGGGGTAGGAAGGTTTGGTAGTGGCAGTAGCAGGGAATGGATGGTCTACGGTGGAAGCTCCAGGCGTACGAGCAGCTCTGGCAGTGGGTCTAGTTTCAGCAATGACAGGAGCAGTGGAGGCACACTGTGTGGACTACCCAGTGACCACAAGCTTAGCACTGTTGGAGGCGAAGGAGAACATGTCCACTCTGGCAGTGGTGGCAAGCTCAGTGCTAGTGTAGGCAGCGGCGAGAGGCTTAGCAGTCCTCCCGGTAACAACCGAGTTAGCAGCTCTGGGAGATACGGGAGTGTGGGAAGTGGGGAGTGGAAGCCCGTGTCCGGTGGGTCGAGTGGACGTATAAGCAACGCAGTCAGCGGAGGGAGACCGAGTAGCTTTCAGAGTAGAGTTAGCAGAGCGCCCAGCCCACGGCCCATGGTAAAAGCGAGCACCGCTGGCGGTGTTAGCAGGAGTAGGATGTGCAGTACTCGGAGCGGGGCTAAACGTGACCGCAGTCATAGCAACGACAGAGTGAGAAGCCATGTTGGGGCCACGTCCAGCAGTGCCTCGGTTTCAGGAAGGACCAATAGCACCGGGGGAAGGGTGATCAGCAGCAGCGACCGGCCAATCAACAGCGCAGCCGGCAGAACCGGAGCGCACAAGGAGCGTTTAAGTGTGTGCAAGATGGCCGCCCTGTCGATCTCAGCAGCTGGGAGGGAGAGGAGCATGGAGAGAAAGAAACAGGCCATCAGGTCTCAGGCTACAGGTACCAGCATGATTTAATGATAGCTTTCACATTCCTGTCATTACAATTCATCTGTTCTGTCAGGCACAGAGAGATTGTGTGCCGTAGGCTACGTGAATGATAAACACACAGATGAGTGTATGCACGGACACAATGCCAGGGTTTTGAAGGTGGATTTCTTTCTTTTTCTGTTAAATGCTTGTGAAAAATGTAGTGCTGTTTGATTTGGGGTGGAAGATCAGAGCATTGTCAGTATGACATTTATAAAATATAATTAAAAATACATTATTATTATTATTATTATTATTATTATTCTGCAGTCTGCAGTCTTGTGTCAGTGTTGTCTCTTGTGTTCCATGTCTCTGTTCATTGTACTGTTCCCGCCCCTGTTTCATGGATTGTCTTGTTAGTTCAACCTGTTGTCTAATGGGTTACACCTGCCCTTCACTGTTCTTGTCCAATGGTCTTCCTCTCCTGCCATGTCTGCCCGTGTATTTAATCAAGCCCTTGCGTTTCACCAGTCCATTGTCAATGATTGTTTACTATGGTGGCTCCTATATATTGTACAGCTTTTTTAATGTAAGTATAGCCTGCATGCATTCTAGGTTTAAAATAAACCTAGTTATTCCAAGAGCGCTCTACTAATGATACGATTGGGTGCTGCCTCACCTTCAAAACATAGACCTGCACTTACTCTTTGTTAGACCTAAATGTACTCTATACATCATATTTACAAATAAATGTAAATCGACACATTTATTGACTAGTAATTACCAGAAATTGCAATATGTATCTGTATTTGATTCAAATTGCCCATCAAGAACTTCCTGGAACTGTGTCTCAATGAACCATGTGACCGTTTCTGTTGGCGTAACTCTCTTCTACATGGCTCTGGTTATACCCTGATTCCGCTGCTCTAACGCTGGTGTCTCTCCTCAGCCACTAGGCCTCGTGTGCAGGGAAGGCTGACCCAAGCGTTTGGCAGTACAGGGGATGAGCTTGAGGACATTGATGATATCGGTCTTCACTGATTGGATAACAGAAAAACTGACCAGACTATGATTTCATCGTGGCACTAACAATGTCAACACATTTACACACACATGCACACACCCACACACGCACACGCACACGCACACATGCGCACACACACAGACAAAAAGCTAAAGAGAAATGAAAGTAACAGTAAGATGAGAACTAATATAAGCATGATGATTGAATAAAACAGGTTAACGTACAGAAGATTCTTCATTCCCATGAGTTGTAAAATAATAAAATACTGTGATAGCATAGGCTACTGTAAATCTGTTCTATATCTAATACCGGTAATACCTAAAGATATACTGTATGTTACATGGGCCTGGTTTTGATTATGGGGTTTGTTTGAACATAATTCTTTTAGTGTTTACTATTACATTGTTTTACCAGTTACGGTAATTTGTGTATTATGTTCTGCTTTGAGATGAAGATGTATATTCTTTCTTTTCTATAAAATCGGCACACTGAGAACACACTGACATTGTATATCACTTTGTAAAACTACAATGTTTATCCAAAATAATCAATTAAATCTGGAAAAAATAACTAAAAAAATATACATCCTTAATCAAAAAGTACAATAATTGTAATGTCACGTTAATTATCAAATATGTTTTGCTTGGCTTTTTTTCCTATATATTTGACAAATATTGCCTTTAAGTGCCTAATAAAATCTTTATAACTAATGCTTGACTTTGCAGTTTTTGGTCATATTGTAAATGTCTGATAACACTGTGCAACACTGTGTTGGGTATTACCTATGTGTATGTAGGCCTGCTGTATGTATTGAAACCCTTATCTCATCTCAGCCATTATGTCTGAATGTAATGAAATGTACAGCCCGTGAGTGGCCGGAAGGTTTGACAAGGTTTGACAAGCACTGTAAATGCACTCCATTTACCATTTATTTTGCAACAAGTTGATAATTGTATAGCAATTATTACTGAGATTTCTATAAAGGTTATGACAGAGATTTTTAGAGATTAAGAATTATAAATATAATGTATTTTCTGGCATGGTCAATGTCAAACACAAGTAAGGCCAATAGGGAGCAGTAGAGTCACGGCCAACAGTTAAAATAGTGTAGTGTTGAAGCAAAGATATTTGCATATTTCCAAGCTCTCTGTCTGGTTTAAGTGTACAACAAGCTGACGAATTAATCCAACCGGAACGTTCCAAACTCAAACCTCAGTTCCTCGAATGGCTATTTGAGTCTAGCTGCAAAAGCGAGTGAATTCCTGAAGTCAATTTCCAACTTTACTGCAGATGTTCGTTCACATGTTTACAGCCTTTTAAAATAAATTAACGGGTTTGGTCTCTATATTTCGTTTGACGCCACAGTCCTTACCCTATAGGGACGTCATTAGATGGATAGGGCGGGGGTTACAACTCTATGTCTGGGGGCAATCTCCTGCAAGGAAAAGAAATTAAGCAACCCCTCCAAAAAAAAACAAAAAAAACAATGTCATGCATTTTTACTCTGGTGTAAAATCCAAAGTTAGTTTTTATTAGGTTTGACTCTCATCTAATAGGACTATGAAAATGAAGGCAGCAAAATGGCTGTAATGTGTAGCACAATATGTGGCAATAGCACTTTGGAGAAAAAAATCACTGATTATGTTAAAATGTGGTACAGCTTGTCCTTCAATATCACATTTGCTGTTAAATCAATATAGGTTTTTACTGTTACATGACACCAGTGACGGCTCCTGCTCAGAAGATTAGGGAGGGCAATTGTTTTAGTGACCAATTCAATAGCCTAGGTATCTAAGGTATCTAAATCATTCTAGAGAAAGCTCATTGATCAAAACAAAATAACCTCTTGCTTCCGTCAGAAGCTCTGCCCACCACACACTGAAAACACATATCAAGGGCTAGGATATTGTTGTGTGGTGCGATCTGCACCATTTTGTTAGTGTTGCTATATACAGGGGCAGGGCTGTGTATAGGCTACAAACATCAGATTTATCCAGCACAGAGAACAGGCAACCAGCAGTCCAATGAGATATAGCCTATTGTGAATTGACAGGGAAATCGCTTAAAGTAGCTTTAAGTCAACTAGCTAATGTTACATTGCATTGTAGCCTACAATGTTTTGTTAGTTTTTTAGTCACCTCACTAGTGCCATACCACTAGTCTACCCCTTCTGACCCAAACCTAAATTTAACCCTTAAAAAGCTGACGCAGTGGAGCTCTTCAAAAATAATTAATTCTATGTCCTATGTTGTGGTCCAGATAACTGGAAAGTAGTCTAACAAGTAATAAGCAAATAATTATGTTAAAAAATAAGGGCTACAAAACACACTTTAGGTGTATAATGCAAATTAATGAAATTATAATAGTCTGATTCAGTTGTGATGTTATTTTCATGGTTATTTTAGGTGCAGCAAAAGGCTCTCGCCCAATCTCTCTTACAGTACGGCAGGAGGCTTCATATAGTCTCTACGGCAACCTTGGTTCAAGTGAATGCATTGACGTTTGGCTTCTGTTTATATTTTGTTAAAAATGGTTATGGAAAAGCACAATTGCATACACACTAGACGATCCTACCAATTAATATTATTATTATTTTATTATGCAGCGACGAACCATTCTAGGTCATGTTGCGTAGACAATGCACGTCACTGACAGATACCTACTGTTGGAATATAGGTGGTGTCTCCTCACCCAGTTCCAGCGTGTTCGTTTATGGAGTTGAAGTAGGAGGAGACACTG
>JAODUH010047711.1:0-19521 GCA_027564835.1 Typhlichthys subterraneus
AGGGAAGAGAGAGAGAGAGAGAGAGAGAGAGAGAGAGAGAGAGAGAGAGAGAGAGAGAGAGAGAGAGAGAGAGAGAGTTACAACTTTAGGACAGCATTGCAATCAGAGGCCACAGTGACCGCTTAGCAACAAAACATTCCTTGACTGTGCTGTAACTCTCACCGCCCCTGATTTCAGTTAGGTCATTTAGCAGAAGCTGTTATACGACTTGAGCACAGAGCGTTTTAAGGAGCAAGTTTGGTTAAGCATCTTCAGTGACTGAGGCCTGTCTGAGCACAGTGGACTCAGTGCCTGGTCCATCAGTGAGTGTCAGCGCAGGCTTGCTAATGCACTAGCAGAGCACAGTTGGAGATTCCTGCTCTAATAGGTTCCAGAGCTCCAGGATGGAGAACGGATGGATGCACGGCAACAGGCAGAAAGAAAAGACGTCTCCTCCTTTCCTGAGCCGTGCTGGTGTCCTTCAAAGAGCCTTTTTCATGTCTCCACATCCTTGTCATGTTAGGGTCTACCAGCAGATAACTATATCACTTGTAAAACATTGTTCACCAGACAGGAAATGTGCCATACATATTTAGTATTATCCCAGCAACATTGCAGCCACCACATCCTTTATCAGCAAACTGAATAGCATATGGAATGTTCTTCTCCATACCCGGGTCTTGTCAGTAATATTTCTCTGTGGCTAACAAGAGTGAGGCTAAAGGATACAGTTATGGCCTGTGTTCAGTGCTAGTAGGGTGTGCTGTTTACATTACAGCACGTAAATCCTCTAGTGGACTTTGGTAAGGTAAGGTAAAGTCAGCAAATTGCAAGCTAATACTTTTTAGTCAAATTCAGCAAATATCTCCTCACCGTCCGCTTGCTGTTTGTTCTGTGTGCGCTGGCAAGGTAATGTGTTGTTTCTACACAGCCCTGGCTCTGTAAACAGGAACACAAACAACGCGGTGCAGAACCACCACACAAACTACCCGTGGCAGTGGGTCCAATTTGGGGGCGGGGCAGAGTTTCTGAGGGAGCACCCTACTGCGTTGAAGGCCGTGATTCTGCTCCTCCTCGTGCTGGAATGAGTCGTCAAAAATCAACGAAGCTATTTGACTTGAAAGAAGGGTTCACTGCACCAGCCAAGCTACACAAAGTTGGACATGTGCACCATGATGCGTATGCACGCACACACACACGCACACACACACTATTGCTGACACAACAAGCCACATTACCATCACATGGCAACCGTTCAGAGAACACAAACCCACTATCTGATCACGTAAGTACACGCACGCACACAAATCTACACTGATGGTCTGAAATGGACATAGGTACATTGGTTCTACTTTTCTGTCTGCTAAACTGTATTAACTATCAGCACCTTCACTTCTGCAGCATAAACAAATCCAAACCTTCAGAAGAGAAAATGAAGCACCGACATGTAGCTAAACACACAAACACGCCTAAATATTAATGGAATCAAATTGTTAAACTGGTCTTTTATTATTTACATCAACAGTACTGTATTGTACAATATATGTTAGATGTATTTGTTAATACCAGACATTACTTTTTGTAATTTGTGTATAAGAAAATAAAATTATAATACATGTATACGAATATTACATTTTACTTACATTATTTATTTATTTATTTATTTATTTATTTACTTATATGATTAATAAAGCAGCTATGAGGAGTTTATAGTAAATAATACTACATTTCCCACAAGCCCTGTGTCCTCCTCGTCACAGAGAGCTACCTCTGATCTCTGTGGTGAAATGTGTGTTTCTATTGAACAGAATAGAGAAGAGAGAGTTGCACCAGTCTATTAGCTGGCTATACAGAACAGCTGACAGTGCCTTATGAATATGGATACAGTGAGGAGAGTACTGACAGGCTATTTAGCTGACTCAGCGATGACTGCACTTAGATCTAGTCCATCTAGATTGGTCCATCTGTGGTAGAATGAAGGCACAAGCTGAGCCATGTTGTCTGTTAAATGTTAGACTGCTTTTACTGTGAAGTTGACTTTTTCCCATCTAGATGACATGTTCACACACACTCATAGTTCAGTTAAACAACAAACTGTGGATGTTAGATATTATCTTTACTAGTTGGATCGGATACTGTAGATGTAAATGATGTCCACTGAAAACAATTCATGTTGTTAATGATTATTTTCCAGGAAAGCTGTCTTTATTTTCAGCGGTGTCCTGTATTACAGTGTTGTCCTACACATTCACACCAGGGAGCTGGTTCTCAGTGTTCATGTTTCTTTTTTTCTCTGGGGAAGTTCCAGACTATTTGTTCAGGGCCAACAAGGGAGGTTGACTGTCACGGTTGCTGCTGGTTCATCTGGTAACAACCGGCATGCTTAAATGATCGTACTGATACTTAAATGATAAGATAAGAAGAAATCAATAGTGAAACATTGACAGTCAATTAGACTGACAGCAATAATCACTTTTGGAGCAGTTCAGGTTTACTCTACTGTACATCACAGTCATGTCACAGATACAGACAGAGAGGCAGGCAGACAGGCAGGCAGACAGACAGACAGGCAGACAGACAGACAGACAGACAAGCAGGGGGGTGTAAAAAAACAGGATGACATACAGGCAGAGAGAAACAGGTGATTGACAGGGCCTATAGACAGAAGCAGAGAGAAACAGGTGATTGACAGGGCCTATAGACAGAAGCAGAGAGAGAAACAGGTGATTGACAGGGCCTATAGACAGAAGCAGAGAGAAACTGGGTGATTGACAGGGCCTATAGACAGAAGCAGAGAGAAACAGGTGATTGACAGGGCCTATAGACAGCAGCAGAGAGAAACAGACAGAGAATACAGCAAGACATCCAGACAGTGGATGTTATAAATATTGCCCAGTTTAGATGCCAGCATGTAAATCATGTAAGCTAGTAGGTAGCATAGCAAGGGCAAGCAAACAGACATAATGAATAGCTGCTGCCTGCTGCAGAAGCAGAACACACTGTCTTCTCTAAGAGCACTATAGCCAGGGTCATGTTATACATTAAATACTGGGCCTGGAACCCTCTAAAACACATTAGCATAGTAAACATTCATTCGGTTTATATGGCAAATAGGTACTTAACCATCAGCTGAACATAATGTGGCTATTTGTGGAAACTGAGTTAGCCTTGAGCACAAAACTATACACAACAAATGTCAATAGTAATATTTCTTTCACAAATCTTTGACTGAAAAGCCAAGAAACTGCCTTAGTCAGAAGTGTGTGTATATATACAATTTTATACAGCTGCTGTAAAGCGAGGGAAAAGATGAGTGAATATACTTTGAGGAGCGCACACCATGCTAAAAAAAAGAAAGAAAAGAAAATTCTTGCTGCAAACACTTCAATTTGAAGGAAGACTGATTTTCTAAAAGAGAAAATAGCGTTCTACTTGACAACGCTCCGCTTTCCTGAAAAGCCGAATAATAAACACGGTAAGATTCATGATGTATAAGATCAGGGGGTCAGTGGAGACACAGTACTTTCTGTGACTACAGTAATATCTGGCTAGTCAGAGAAGGTTCTCCCAGTTAGACTTGATTTTTACAATCTCTCTATCTGACGATGGTGTTCACATAGTGGAAGATTACACAAAATCACAATACCACTAATCTGGGACTATAGTAAACAAACCTGGATTAGGATATAACTCTCTCACACCCACACACACACACACACAAAGCCACGTAGATAAACACGTCACAAACACATACACACACACATCTATTTAAGATTGTTTTCATATAAAATTACTTTCAGTGGAAACAATGTATTTGAATGTATTTTCCACTGAGTGCTAGTTTAGAGGTTTTTTTTTACCAAATACATTTCAGTAGAATAACAGATGAAGTACACGCTGAACTGGAATCAACCCCCCCCCGCCCCAACACACACACACACACAACCCCCTCCCCCCAAGCGCGTGCGCACACACACACACACACACACAATTAGGCAGAACAAATGTGAGAAATGCCCAGAGGAACAGAGAAAGGAAACATGGCAGGCTGAGAGAAGAGAGGAAAGCAGGAGCCCTTTACAATGACACAAAACACAGCCTCTGACCGAAGCCTCTTCCTCTCGAGGGTCGATGTCTCTCCAGCCTAACGAGCCAGGCCACTCTGTAGAGCCCAGAGACACTCTCCAAGAGGAAACAATATCACTCGGAGCGCTGGAGTGGCACTTGTCTCTCCTCAAAACATCTCCTTCATCCCTCCCTCCGATCTGTGGAGTGTTGCTACGATAATACTCCTCCCGGCTACCATCTCCCCAGACCACACACACCAGTTACACACTAGTATACACACAAACACACACGCTTTACACCAGTCCCACACTAGCACACAGGCACAATATAGTTCTATGCGAGTAGATGTTCCACGTTAACACAAACACACACACGCTGTGCTATATCCATGCACATTACCAAAACACTAGTCTAGTACACACACACTAGTCCCAGGCCAATGTAAAAAGACACACACTAGCACACAAACTGTGTTGTATCCCTCCAGAGGCGATGACACCCTGGTCTGTGTAAACAGTGCGGGGCCATTGAAAAGCAGAGGAAGTCCACCGAGGTCACATGTTACTGTGCCGGGGGTCACATAGAGAAGCTCCAGTTAAGAGGTCAGCCTCTGATTAAAGCTGTGGGAGTGAGGGAAACACTGTGCTCTGTCAGGAGGATGAATGGCTAACCTTCCGTTCATCTCGCTCCATCACAGCCACCGGAAGTGATAAGAGAATTCACCTTGGCAAAACAATTCTGTGCATGCTGTTTAGCTGCTTAATGTACAGCATGCTGTTGAGAAAAGTGTTTGTTGACTCCTGCAGGGGACTTTCTGTGTTGTGTCTAAGTACACAAGAGTACTTGATTATTACGAAATGCTAAAACAACGCATGCTAGTAACAACAAACAGAGCTAACAAGGCAGAGCAGCGACTAAACATGAAACATAACAAGCAAGACATATTTATAACACGTAGTGAGATGTGATTCCACAAGGCTAGTGCTAAAACGGCAAAGGCACGACCACCTGTCATTCCTAATTTAGAGCAAGCAAAAGCCCTTAGTGGGAGGAGCTATGCGATGATCTGAACTCAGTATAATGAGGAGCTGTGCAATTCATTTTTGATTTTTTACACCAAACCACACAGGGCATGTGTGGTCCATGCTATGTTTATAGGTAGAAGTAATATTACGTATGGGTTATAACACAGGACCAAAAAGCAAACATCTGTTTCATAAACAGCACTGTTAAGAGACATGTAATATGTAACATGCACACTCTAATCTGCATCTATTCAATCTATTTGTTTCTCGAGAACACAGCAAGACGGAGCTGTGACAAAATCACCCATGCAAACAGCTGTACACGGAGATTTGTTACAGAGACACCAGCTCATTATCTAAGCCTGACAACTATGATCAGTGTGTGTGTGTGTGTGTGTGTATCAAAAGTGGCATTGTCAGTCTGAACGCCCTAAGGCACCTGCAGCGTTTTCCGGCAGCCTCCTTTTTTACAATCTGGGATTCCGAGGTTGATTGACTGGGATACAGGGTACAGGATAGTCCATTGGAGACATGGGGAGCATATTTACGACTGCGAGTGAACAGTCAGAACACAACAGAATAGAAACAAAGGCTCCACGGTCCTACGGAGATGTGTGATGATTCCACAGACCCTGTCAGTGTTCTGATAAAGTATTATTCATTCAGCACACATTTGAACTGGGAGTAACCCAGGAAGTACAGTCCATTAGAGCTACTGTTGTATTAGTTCAGCACTTTGGGTGTGGTTCTTAGAATATGATATGGTCATGAAAGCCAAACAGCACTGTTGGCTGTTTTCCAAAACCTTTATATTAAAACCCTGGAAGCGCTCCAAGAATGCAATGTTAGCCGTCGAGAAAAATGTGTACAGCTAAACCATGACTAACTCTATTTGCATGCTTCATAACCAGAACGTTTGACCAGCAAGAGTCATCAGAGCCACGATGTTTCTTGATTTGTAAATGTGCCTCAGCCTTCATATGTGCACCATAACATTGAAACACAATTAGCATTGACATGCATAGATAACAGCTTTTATGTGTACAGACAGTCCATGTCTACAAAGACCACTCTCTCTGTCAGTCAGCAGACTGTATATCCGGATATTGACAACCTATAGCTTGCATTACTGCTATGGCCTAAGGATCCATTAGGCAAAAATGCTACTTTCCCTTATGGAAGGATCCCAGTCTCCACTTAAAATGTACCGGACTCAGATATCGTATAGTGCCTGTTTTCTGGTCTTCTACTCTCCATGCTTTAATCGTTGAGGGACAACACCCAAAATGTGTCTATTTTGTTTCAGACCAGATGTGCATGCGTCTATGTTTGTGTGTGTGTGTGAGTGTGTGTGTGTGTGTGTGTGTGTATTGAGGTCTATCTACCAACATAATCTACAGTGCACAGAGATGGGTGACATCATATTTAATGATCAATGGTGCTTTTGATAGAATATCTGAGCAAAACCCCTGATGATCATCATATGAGTGAGCACGTGTGTGTTTGTGTGTGTGTGTGTGTGTGTGTGTGTGTGTTTGCGTGTGTGTGTGTGTGTGTGTGTGTGTGTGTGTGTTCTCTGTGAAAGGTTTCCTGAAAACACACACTCACACCAACATACAAATATAAATGCATCTGAGGATATTGTCCTTACGGATTAAAAGAGCTAAGAAGCTAAATATGTAACTGACAAACAAAAATAAATTCTCTCATTCTGCCTTATTGAAAATAGGAAAGAGCAGGGACGGATGAAAGGAGGGACGGCAGTTTTCTCCGAGGCTATACAAGTCTGATCTGTCAACCTCGGTCAGTACATGCAGCACACAACTATTATTGTATAGGCAAAATATCACACGGATACTTTCGCTGAGTTTTACCCTAAAATCTGTTTTCGGTCATGAAAGTAAATTCACACTATGTGGTCTTTTTTTTTTTTTTATAACACATGGTGTTTATTGTTTCATGTGTCATTGCAATAATCATTTGACAGATTATTCTGTTCTTTAACACATCCTGACGTTTTCATGTGTCATTGCAATAATCATTTGACAGATTATTCTGTTCTTTAACACATCCTGACGTTTGCCATGTCAGTTTTTCAGTATAGAATAGTATAGAGGTTAATCTGTCAGCAGTCAAGCCCGTTGCACACTGCAAGAAGAGCTGATCCGGACCTGAAGCGCACGCGTTCTCGGGACTGTTTCTCCGCTATGCTTTAGCACACTGCCAATCCTGATCTCGCGAGCTTCAGTTTATTTCGCCGTGAGAATCAGTCTGGAAAGCCTTGGAATCATTTTGAATGTGTCTGAGTAGCAATTGAACTTTCCAATCAGCGTCATGTTTATAGCTATACGGGTGTGGTTTAGGTGTGCCGACCATGGTGCCGACAGCGAAAACGACCAGATGATTCATCCAATTAACTGCTAAGTCTTTTTTTGAAAGTACAGCCATTCACAAACTGTTTCAATGTACAGCTCCCCAGATGGACTTGTGACAACAATTCCTCTGGCATGTCAGATTAGCATAGGGGCAGGGCTAAGAAACAATAAAAAATAGTTTTAATTTAAATAAATATGTAATATTGTACCTGCTTATACAACATATTTCGATTGCATTCTATGTAAAAAGCGCATTAAAAACGCGAGGCGAGGTGGAAAATATAGACCAGGCGGGGGAAAAAGTGGCGGGTCCGCCTCACTTGCAGTGTGCAAAGACTCATTTATTAACATGGGAGCGGATCCAAAGCGAAAACGCTCCACGTCAGCCTCGCTTCAGCGCCACGTGCAGCGTGCAACAGCCTTCACTGTCAAATGAAACAGTTTGTTTCATTTGTCCCTCTATAGGCTAACGAGTATTTCTGAAGCTCTGCAGCTAATGTGGTCATGCTGCGTGATTTACACCATTTATTAAAACATGTCATAGTGAATTAACAGAACTAGTTAGAGTGACAACAACAGAGAGAGGTCTGATTGCCCCTGATGTATCCTAGCTTAAAGGCCTATAAGGCTAGGAGGGCATTTCATTATGTCTATCATAGGAATGCTTTATGTACAGAAAAACATGTTAAAGAATAATAATAATAATAATAATAATAATAATAATAATAATAATATTTAACTGTAAATAACCCAATATAATTTGATGCAGAAATTTGTGGTAATGGTCTGATCTATGCTATAGTCTGAAAGAATTTTTTAAATAATAATCATTTATTGTTAGGTCCTATGTTCTAAAAACATTTTTTAATAATACCATAATATAAATTACATAATATATTTGCTATTATATTTTAATAAAGATATTGTCTGAAATTTTCAGTAAAAACAACAATAGTATAGAAATGTATTCAATTTTATGCTGTAGTGTTTTATCCGTCCCACCTGTGTTTCATTCTGTGTTTCATTCGTCCCGACTGACGGGAACACTCAGCACGTGAACTTTTGAGCGCTGAACTTGCAGCCTCAACCAACAGCAAGGATGTGTGTGTGTTTGACCCCAATTGGCTTTAGTTTTGGGTGAAATGGGGGGGGGACTATGATTATGAATTTTGCATCGGAAGACAGCGGTCCATCTCCTGTCCAGTTTTTAATTTAATTTATTTTTTTTGGTGGTTGAGGCAGACATTGTGCATCAACACAATAGGCAACCGAGGGGGAAATTGCACTCACCATTAGAAATCATCGTAACAAATCAATCTGCCGGTTGTTTTGTGACAGGTACACCATCTCTCAGTCTCATTTTCAGGTTTGATAATCTCCACATGGATATTTAGGGAGTAAAATCTGATCCATGGCTAATGTTACACTTTGCTAATGGCCATGCAATATTCTACATACAAATATCTTATTGTACAATACATTACTGCAGAAGAAAGGTCAAAGTTTCAATGTGTGCTACGTTCATCGGCCGAATACATCACCTGTGATGGCTTTATATCTTTAGTCTGAAAATAATTTGTTTTATGATTCGCTTTAAATATAAATTATAAGCTATTATTCACACTAACAAAAAAATGTTTTATAAATAAACCACAGCAATTTCTTGGGGGTGCTAATGGTCCTCTGACCCCCAGATAGTGTATTATTCTGTTTGTTTTCCCATTTACAGAGCTTGGTCTGAGTACGTATAGAAACACCTGCTTTCTTTTCAGCAGTACACAGAAGGGACAGCTAGCAAATTGTGATATCTGCTGACTGAATTAGTGTATGAGCTTACAAATACGGACTGCACCTTTATCACCAAGATGCTGAGCATTCCATCAGCGCTGTACCTGTATACCAAAGTGCTGGTTTCAACACGAGACGGAAACAGAGATGAGATTGGTTCTATAATGCATGACATTATGTTTTCCATGCATGCTGACTAATATGCTTTTATAGTCAATACATTAATGCTTTACTGTACTTAATGACAGAAAGGTCAATTGAAGCAATTAGCAATATCCATCAGTGTACAGGCCTCTTAAGACACATCACATGACCTTTAATGTAAACTACATCAACACTAGAAAGTTAGTAATTATGTAATATAATATAAATCTCAGGCTTTACATTATATTACATTTGAAATGTGATGTAGGTACAATAAATAAGATTACTTCCACAAGCAGAGGCTATAAATCCTTATGTTCCTGTTAGACTGCAGCAACAACTGACCACTTCATCAGTGTCTATATACTGTATATACAGTATATAAATCTATTTATATGGATTTTGTTGAGCTTATATATCTTTGGCGTGCTGACTTAGCCTATTAGGAACATTCACACTTAACTGCTAAATATTTACCTGCCCACTCATTTACTCTTGACACCGAAATGTACCCCGCCACAAGTTCTGGGATTCGAACCCCTGGCCTGTCATTACTGTCTTAATAGGTGAGAGTAGATGGAAGAGAGTTCATATGCACATACTGTATGTGCATGCACACACACACGCACCCACAGACACGCGCACGCACGCACACGCACACACTCAGCTGTCAAGCTCCAGCAGGGTAGGCAACCGTTTGGATGAGACAAGTGCTGTCAGCTTGCCTGTGGATAAGCTGACACTGACACAACACAGACTAGCCCACCAGATAGACAGCCCTCGCTTCACCCGGGCCTTGGGTGGGGGCCCACGTTGCATGGAGAAGTGCATGTTGCATACAATGAAACAGCACAGCAGAGCATTCACAATGCACAGGATGTGAACATGGAGACCACACTGTACCAGACACACACGCACACACACTCATATGTGCACACACCCACCCCCCCATCCAGATAATAAAATGAGCTACCAAGTGTCACAGACAAAAAAAACGATACAAACTTGCCTTTTAACTCATTATCTGGTATTACCCAATTAACTAAGGAATTTGTCAAAAAAGCATGAACGCCTTGGCAATGGGCCATGTGGCTGATATTGACTGGACAAGCAACAGATGTCTGGCACTCCACAGCATGAATAGAACAAATATCCTGTACTGAATCTAATGAGGGCAAATACATTATAACAGATGAGACACATCACTTGAGAGAATGTGGGACACGTGCCTTGCTAAATGAGGCATAGGTGTAGAGTTTGAGCCAAGCTATTTTGACAGCCATTATTCTCATGAAATAAACTTACAAATGACATTTGGAGCAGAGAATAGTTTTTAGGGGTTTCATTACTGACTTGTGAGGAACTTTAAGAGTGTGCTATATCAGCATACAATGTAAAGGAGCGACATAACATAAGAAGTGTTGATTCAGTTTCCTCAATCCACCCAAGGATTCAACACCAGCAGGTGATCTTGGAAGATGAGGAAGGGGGCTCCTATGCTTTTCTGAAATCAAATGGGCGTGTTGTGTTTATGGACCCTGCTTTTGTCACACAACTTATTGTCCCTGTCAACAAAGATGTTGTCCACAACAGTTCCCATCTGTTCATAGAACAGACACACAGGATTATGTAAGAAACAATGGATGAGAACATATTCTTTGACGTCACAGCAAGGGCCTGCTGTGATCAAAGTTGATGAGAAGAAGTTAACAATCGAAGAAAATTACTTAGTTTGCTGTCAGTCTTTTATTTATTTTTTTAAGATACCCAGGTGCTCAATAGCATATAGGCGTGTTAAACAAACGCAACCGCGGAGAGGATCAAGTCATATCACTATACTGAGCTGAATTGTCTGACGTTGAAATCAAGCTTTATATGATCTATTTGCTGTGGGATTAGAAAAGGACTATTTCAAAATGCTTGGTTAGAACACTGTCTCGGCCACTGAACTGTATAAATTCCATATAGTGCTATGTAATGGCGCGCCATATTGGAGCAGATATCACAACACGTAAGAAGAACGCCCAGTCGCTGTCGTAACACTTGTCACTACAGTATAATAGCAATGCTGAAAACAAACATCCAGTCAGCATCTCTAATACAGACGCTTATGATAAATTACTGTCGCCGACGCAAAAAACATGTTCATCCTGCAGAAGCATAGCTTGCAAAACAGGTCGATTTTACGTGATGGATCATCCAAGGGGTTCGCGTAACCTAAACATGTCGTCTTACACCTGCCGCCCATGCAATAGCCTACAGAATACGAAAAATACATACTGTATCTGAACGAGACATAATAAATAGGCTAACGATGGCCTGACACGAAAAGCGATAATTTCAGTGAGATATATATATACCTGGCAAAACGTCTGATTTAGCAGGCCTGTTAGATCCTGATGTTGACCGATGTGTGTTTACACAATTCGACCCAAGTACTGACCTAATCTTATTCTAACGCAACAGCAGACGCGCCGTCGACACAATGTGGGATTCCAACAGTTTGGCTGTCCTCTCTCAAAAGACAAACAGTTATTTTGTTTTCGTCCTTCTGCCCCACTTGGATTGAAGGATGCTGCAGCGATGCTTGAATATTGCGCCGCGGACACCAGCTCTAAACAAATAACGAAAACCAGGTCAGCAGGCACCTCGATGCCCACCATGCACACTGTAAATCAAGACTTACTCTATAGAAGGTCTCTTTCGCTTCTCAACGTAGGCGTCTTTTACTTGGAAATTGGAATGCTCTGGCTCAGCGGCCACAACTGTTTATTTATTCGCGTCAGTTCTCAGTGTTGAGCCACCCCTCCTCTCCAATTCCTTCTCCTCCTGCTGGCACCACTTCTGCTGGCCGCCGAGGTGATGCCGCTCAGTCCGACAAAAATAGGAGCCAAGAGCTGGCCTCTGCCTTGCACTCGACCTAAAGGACGCGCGCTACAAGACTGGCACGTCCGCCGATGCGATTTTCACTGGTCCACTAGAAATAGCCTATCATAGACCTATAACACGCGAGGGGCGTCGTCTGTAGCAGGTTATATTGTATGCACGGGTGTGAGAGTCAGAATGGTATGTAAAGGGAGTTCTCATGGGCAGGAGATACGCCTCCCTCGTGCAGAAAGGGGGCCACGCGCGTGTTGACTGAGATATGGGGGCACCCCTGCTTCAAACGGGGGCTGCTGGCTTTACTCCATGTCTTATCACCACATGACGTCTGAGATATCACGCCTTTGCTTCACACATCAGACTGTAACATAAAAAAATGCTCTGCCTCATAAGTTATACACTACAATTCTCTCAGCCAACCATTTTAACACTTCTGCACTCGCATTTCTCCATCTAGCGGCCAAAGTGATTAATTTCATGACGCGCCTCAGTATTGTTTTTCATGCTAATATAAATAACCTCGGGATATTCTGCCTTTTTTACAACAGCTGTTTTACCGAAGTGACATTTATGCTATTAATGTTTAAATTATGATTATTATTTTTTTTAATATTATTTTTATTTGATTTACATATGCCTATAGCAAATTAATTATAATACAGTATCTTTCATGTAAACATTTGAATACAAAAATGAATTGGCTCTGTTTGAATATTTTGTGTTTTTGTTATTTTATATTTGTACAAACCTTTAAAATAATTGATCGTACGTCAATATATTATTGCATAATACATTGCACATGCACTATATTTCCAGCAGGTGGTGCAAGTGAACTACACAATCTCAAACACCTCAAATGTTTTTGTTTAATAAATAATTTAATATTTCAATTGTGGTTGTTGGACTTTTGCTCAGTAGTTGATATCGAGGTCCCATGCAGTGCATGTTTTGTTTATTTTGCACCCATTATAAACGCAATGTAAAAACTAAAATTAAAATTCACTGACTTTTCTAGGCAACATTTCGCGACAATGGAAAGAAACAGGACATAATGATTATTATTCAATTATTCATCAAAAAAACTGATTATTGTCATATTTATATTTCCATTTCACAATGTATGTACTACAATAATAATAATAATAATAATAATAATAATAATAATAATAATAATAATAATAATAAAAAAATAAAATAATAATAATAATAATAATTATTATTATCATTTTATTTTAAGATATTCTATCTTGACTTCTATACACTGTGTAGGCCTACCTTTTGCCCTGTAAAAAAACGAACCAGAGTTTAAAAGAGCAAATCAATTGAGGTGAATGCCTAAATACAACTTTTAAATACATATAAACAAAAATACTGAACATGTGCCAACAAAAACAATATAAAATATTAAACAGTTGATAGTTGCACTTGATATAATATAAGTCATCAAATAATTTCTGATAAAGTACAAGTTAGTATATGATAAATATAATAAATGTTCAAAAATCAAGTGTATTACCAATAATTGTGCAAATTAGTTGGCTGCCAGATGTGGTTTGACCCAGGAAAGGCATAGTATGGCAGCCTAGTAACCCTACTGTATAGGCTTACTAAGCTATTTATGCTTTTATACTCCTCCCCCTGCAGACCATTCAATTACAGTAAATAATATGCATCATGTGATACATAGAAAATGAGTTTGTTGCCTACAGGCAACACTGTTCAACAGGGTTGAATAATTTAATATATTTTAGATATAGATTCTCAGCCTGCTATTTCTATAGACATATAGGCTAACCAACAACAACAATAATACAATAATAATAATAATAATAATAATAATAATAATAACAATAATAATAATAATAAAATGTATTGTCGATTGCCTTCACACCACCCTGCCATTTATAAATAATAGAGAGAAGCTGGTTATTGTGGCTGCAGATTTCTGCACACAAAGAGGATTTAGACCTTGGCACCTCAACATTCCTGGTGTGTAGGCAGGGTGTTGGAGGCGGACTTGGTTGGAGATTAGAGCTAACAAAGCAGATTAGAGCAGGTGTATTATTGTTAGTGTTTATTATACAATTCATAAATTATTTCCCCGAAATGTCAATAGTTTGAATGTTAAAAATGTCCACCCCCTAGTGGACAAATGTAGCGCCATGTTGACTTGGCGGAAGTCTAATTAGAAGACCACCATATAGTGCAGCTGGCCAGCGCATATCCCTGATAGGCGCTGGAAGAACAGTTTAAAGTATTAATGGTTAACAATCTATGTGTATTTTTCAGAACCAATGGAACTAGTACTGGGGTATTCCTGCTGTACTGAACTCATAGCCTATAGCTATTCCTGCTAATATTCATCTTCAGTCATATCATATTCTTCCCTGCCAAAGATATCTGCATGCCCTGCACAATGCCAACATGTTAGTGCAATAGCTTAAACGTAATTGGGATCATATTTCAAGGCAAGACAATGGAAATCCATTTGCATAGTGGGAAAGGGCTGTAAAAAAAGGAAACCTGCAGGCTGTAAAAAAAGGTAGGGATAAAGAAAACGGTTCAGCAAGATTGCTGAACTGTTTCCACCATAGGACCCTGGGAACATGTACCTGGGAATATAGGACCCTATAAACATGGGACCCTGGGAACATATACCTGGGGAGCATGGGACCGACCCTGGGAACATATGAAACTGGGAATATGGGACCGTAGGACTCATATTGGCCCAACGTGGTACTTACACTTACACCCCTTTGGCTCCAAACCCTGGTTATCTGCTTTGAGGCATTGTGACACACATAAACTCCAATGCAGGGGGTCTCAAGCACACCTAAATTAAAAATGTATATACATACACACACACACTGCAGAATAGCCCACAATGCTATACAGTATAACAACTATAGTAGTGTGTGTTTATGTGTGTGTCATGACTATGATAAACACTGATGACAGTTGAATGTCAGGTCTGGTTACTTTCCACCGCCATCACTAAATGAATGACTTCCACCTTCCCAGACAGAAACAGGCAGAGCAGAGGAACGCATGCGTTCTGTTTAGTGAGAGCTCCCTTCTCTGAAAAAACACCTCTTTGATAAGTTTTAATTTGGGAATCCTTCCCCTGTATGTGGGTGCACAAATGACGTGTGGAAAGTTTGTGGGCATGTGTTCGCATGTGCCTGTAGCAGTGTGTGCAGCCGCTTCCATGCCTTTACGACATGTTTGTATATGCGTGTAATGCACGTGTACTTGAGTGTGTCATGTGTAGCCTACATTGTGTGCTTGTATATAAATGTGTGTGCTGTGTGTGTGTGTGTGCGCACATGTGTGTGTGTGTGTGTGCGTGTGTGTGTGTGTGTGTGTGTGTACACATCATCTTGGCATCCTCTCAACCCCTGGAGCCAGCTCAGCACTTGGTGTCTTATCTCTGTCTCAGAACCCTGGTCATGAATAAACATGGATGGAATATATTTACCCAAAATGAAAGCAAGTGAGTGAGTTTTTGTGATATGGACGGTGGTGGGAGGGGAATAAGGGGTGGGGGGGGGTTAGTACTTAGGTAGGAGACAGGGCGGCACTGAGAAAGTGAATGAATGATAAGTATTAAGGGTGGAAAGCCGAAAGACATACATTCAGGCCAAGGGCAAACGCATAAGAGTTGCTGCTGTCCTAGAATACCCATGGTGCACTGGGGTGAAAATGCCATAAAGGGTATTTAGTTTCTTTCTCTCATTGGTATGCTAATAATGCTAACTAACTAATAGCGGTTCTGACTGAACTTTATTTCATGCTGTGTTTTTATGAGGGCTTTTAAATCCCGAGATACAGTGTGTGTGAGTGTGTCTCTGTGTGCGCAGATCTTATATGTCGTCCTTACTTTGTTCCTCTCCATTTGGTTCCTACCTGTTTCCTTAGCCACCATCTCACGCTGCTGCCTCTACTGTCTGTCTGTGACCTGTCTCTGTCTGGCAGCAAGAGACTTCTCTTCACACCGCCATTAACCACCACATGCATAATGGAAGACAAGCGTTCTGGCTCTGAAACCCTGTTACACCGTTCTTACCGTCTGCCGTTTGTGTGCACCTCAACACACACACACACACACGCACACACGCACACACCCGCAGGCTGTCACTGTCTTTATGCCATTAATCCCCGGGCACATAATAAGGGTGGAGTAATGGAAATGTGACTGTGTGTGAATAACTGTTTCAGTGTCAGTCTCATTACAACACATTATGTGCACACACGCACATGCACACACGCACGCGCACACACACGCACGCACACACACACCCACACACACACAAATATATATATAATCCAGTTACTGTAAAGCTACAATTGAGCATTTTGCATTCAGGTCATTTTGGCCACATCTACAGTAATTAGTATAATTCTGAACTTGACTCCACCCACTGCACCATAGTCAAGGAGCTGAGTGAGGTACAGTTTAAGGAGAGCATCTGAGAGGGGAGCTCCTATCATTACAGTTTTATTTTAACCGCTTTGCCCCAAAATTCACTACTGTGGTGTAATTTTTCACAACTCTAGACACAAAAATCACAACTAATGCAAATTTACTCTAACATGTTTTCCAATTGTTTGGATACAATACACATAAACTTAAGATCATTCTTTCATTAAAAAGATCACCAGTTCAATATGACACAACTTAACATGAAAGTATTACCATTTCAAAATGCAATTGAAATTACATTTGAGATGGCCGTCTATTCATTTAATATACAATGCTCTAACTATCAATTGATAAAACTGCTCAAAATGATAAGTAATTGTAGCATTACTCTTACTGTAAAGCAATGTATTATGGAAACTGACTAACACTATTCCAGGTTTAGATGATAACGTTTTCAGGATAAAGTGATCCACTGACACCAATTGCAGTGGATGAACCAACTACAATCTATAGATATAATATTTCATCATAATTTTTTACAGTTTCAGACACTGTTTCTATGGTTCCATGTACTGTAACACATATCCAGAGCATGAATTGAGATTTGACATTATATGCAGGCCTTGATGATTAGGTATTTACAGTATTTAAATGAGTGGTATCCACCTACAACACATAGCAAGTGATACAGTAATATGGAGCTGGCAGGTGACCCAGGTCACAGCAGAAGTCAAGCAGTAAGAGGAGGAAGATGAAGATGATGTGGTGGTCAAAGGAATTGCAGGAATGTCTGAGGTGGTCATGGGCCCTGTCATATTAGGGCTTAGGCCATGGATGACACATACGATGATATCACAGCAGACCAGTGTCAGGCCTGGATTAAAATACCAAGATGCTATAATGGCTAATGAAAACAACTATTGTAATGTTGCAGAAGCTGTGGCTGCATATATTCACAATACAGAGTTCTTGGAAATATAGTACAGTAATCAATACTTTGTTGTGCTTTTTACAGTTAGCCAGGTGAGGAACATTATGCAGTTGATGCTTTACTGCTGTAGTTTCTTTTATTTTTTTGTAGGTAATTATTTTGCTTTGATTGAAAAAAGAAAAAAAAAATTGCATGTATGTCATAAAAATATTTCAAATTTTATTCAATGATTGCAATGTCTCTGTAGTATTTGCTCTACTAGTCATTTTACAGTGATGTATTTATGTGCAGTACTATAATGAAACCTGTATGACATATTTTGTACTACAATATTTAATGATTGTATGAACAGCTACACAATGATCCTATTGGCACATTGTGTGTCTGTGATCTAAACTAATGTTCCTGTGGTATTGCACAATATAGTTGTAATTTGAACCAATTATCCTGCAAATGCACAGTTCCCTTAAAAATAAGATAGCGTTTTATGTTTTGTATATAAAGTTGTGCAAAATTACACCAAAGTTGTGAAATTTGGTGCGAAGTGGTAAAAAAAAAGTAAAATTTTAATTATATGACGTGTGAGTATTCTGAAATTATGCTTGCAAGCCTGCAATGACCTTGGGTCATTTTAAAACCCATAAAATGCAGATTTTGATAAGAAATTGGAGGTTTCTCATACTAACACCATGCAGCAATGATGTATCTCATGATCTCAGGAAACAACAACTCAAAAAACACAATGTAGGGTGCATTTACTTTTCAATCACTTTAAACGCACACCGTACTCTGATCATCCTGGATCAACAGACACTGATGATAGTCATGTGATTATGAACAATTGTATCATTATAAAACTGCAAATGGATAAATACATTATTAGGTGTGTACTATATGTATCTAAACATTCTAGATGGTTGATGTTTGTATACGTTCACTATGATTATTTACTGGGATGCTTGCTGTTTGATGAGCTTGGCATCAGGTGTGTGTGTGTGTGTGTGTGTGTGTGTGTGCTCGTGCACTAGCCTGCAGCTTTAATGCAGGTCAGTGAAGATGACCACTGATCCATTCATTTATCCTGCTGGGAGATGGACGGGATTATACATACAGACAGCTGACAACACTCTCCCTGCTCCTTCAACCAATTTCTCCCCTTCCTCATGTATGCCAGCCCCCTTCAATGTCCATGTACTGTACTTCCCTATTCTCTTTCCTTTGGCTTTTCCATTATCATCAATCTATACCTGTGTCAATGAAGGACCGCTCCAGTACTCAGTATTTCTGAATACTGTGTACAATACACAGTATTCACAGCCTTTCATGTTCTCCTGGTTGCCTATGGCTGTCCGGTTAGCTCGCCTGGCAGAGATGCTGTGCTCTAATTTGCTCATTAGATTAGATCAATGTGTGCATGTTGCATGATTTAGAGTGATGCATTGTACGCACGTCTTTAATTTCACACCGGATTATTTTCTGATTTGGGGGAGAGAGAGAGAGAGAGGGAGAGAGAGAGAGAGAGGCAGAGGGAGAGGCAGAGGGAGAGGGAGATAGAGGGAAGTGTATAGGTTAGATTAAACCAGTGTTGGTGTGTGTGTTTATGCGTTGCACAGCCAGGGGAGGGGTGTGTCTGTCACAAGGCAGAGAGCAGTCAAAGTGGGTCAGACCAGTGCACGACACTCCTAGATGGGAAGACTGTTATTTGACATTTGTCCCTGGCAGAGGAGATACTTGTACGTTAGAGAACACATACAGCAGAGTGTGTCTGTGTCTGTTCGTGTGTGTGTGTGTGTGTGCGTGTGCATGTGTGTGTGTGTGTGAGCGTGCGCATTGTGAGGATCCTGCACTGCTGAGGGGTTAGTGGTGGCTAGGGGGCGTGTCTACTCCTGCTGACACAGGCATGCC
>JAODUH010047722.1:0-10890 GCA_027564835.1 Typhlichthys subterraneus
GGGGGGGACAAATTGGGAACCCTAATTCTGTCTTTCCCACACTCTGTCTCCCTGTCACCAGCTTTCCCACACTACTGCTTTGTCTGTCTGTCTGTCTGTCTGTCTGTATGCGTTCTCTCTGCTGCTTTGATTGCACTTCGTTTTCCTCTTAAATGCTCAAACGCCGTCTTCCACTCAGTGAGTATGCATTAATACATATCACCATGCCTGACCCTGTGTAATATCTGCCAGTAAAGGCAGACCCAGAGCTCATACCGTAAGATGGCTACTGCAGTTAGCTACACACTAGGAAACAGCTAGCTATACTGTATGTAGCTATGTTCATAATGCAAATTGGACCTAGATCAATAAGGTAGTTCATAAAGTCATTGTTTTGTCACTATGAAAATTGTAATTTCTCAATCGAACATTGATCATCGAACAATATTCTATTCTATTCCATTTGTCTGCATGGGTGGGAAGGTTGGTTTGTGCTGCATTTGTTTTGTACTGCACAATTCATTGACGTACAGCAATTCCCCTAAAGTATTCTGTTATAATGCCAAGGGTCCAGCCTTTAGCAGTATTAATATAATGTAGAATAGAGGACAGATTATTCAGCTTCCATTTGTTTCTAGGTTTTGAGGCACTGTAAGCCTAGCGTAAAGCGAGTTTTGTATGTTAAGTACCGGTGTACTCGGGAAAGCAGATCGTCAGTGGAGACTTGCAGATCTTCATCTCGAACAGGTCCTTTTTGTTGAGGAAGAGGATGATGGAGGTGTCATTAAACCATTTGTTGTTGCAGATGGAGTCGAACAGCTTCAGAGACTCATGCATGCGATTCTGCCGAGGGAGAGATGCTCTTGTTTAAAGGAGATTTCACATACACACACACACACACACACACATTCACACACACTGTGCAAATTATATACTTATTCATAAAACGAAGAAAAAATAAAAGACATATTCAGTAACTAAAAAATAAGACAAGAACTAAGCAGTATAATAATGTAACTAACCTACATTACGCACATAAATGGTCTACATACATACATATTTCATTTTTCCCCACAAACATCCAAACCAAAAAGATGAGCATGTGAAGAACAAATGAAACGAAACAGTAACAGCAAACAGCCTAAACATGAAATATGAAACTATAGGAAGCAGAACAGAAACTGAAAAATTGCATCAGGAGCACAAGTGAGCTTTTGTTGAACCCTCAAATTCTGTTGCTTCCTTACCTCAATATAAGTCCACACGCAAGACACTACATTGCTCTTGGATTGGAACAGGATGTGCGTTTCCATCCACCATCGACTTCCATTGTTTCTCAAAAAATTATAAAAAAAAATTATATTCGGTCTACAGAGACGTCTCTACTGATGGCCTGTGTCTCAAAGTACAGTATGTTTAATAAACAATGGATTCTGAATGGCGCTTGAATGGTCATTTGGTACATTTTGACAGATGACATTAAATGTAGGTGTAGAGCTTCATTTGAGGGTTTAACAAAAGTGTGCTTTAACCATGATATTAAATAATGCTACATTCCTCGTTTCACACTTAGTCAGCCGTATTTCTGTTGTGCATGCATTGTTAGTAGTATGCTGCAGATTGCCAGTGGGGCAGACCCAGAGCTCATGCAGTAAGCTGGCTACCGCAGTTAGCTACAGTACACACTAGAAAACAGTTAGCTACGCTGTATGTAGCTATGTTCATAATGCAAACTGGACCTAGCTCAATAATTAGGTAGTTCATAAAGTCCTTTTTTGTCACTATGAAAATTGTGATTTCTCAATCGAACACTGATCATCGAACAATTTAAATCATGGTATTATACAGTATACAGTAACAGGCACTAACACTGAAAACACTAACAAGCACGTTTGTTATATTGTAACAATATAACGGTAAAACCTGCTTAGGTGCAATTGTAGTATTAGTAATTGTAAATACAGTATTGGAGGAAAATTGAGTTGAAAACAGTCCCATTATTCCTAACAGCTAACAAAGGCACAGAAATACAGCATCACATTCAAGAAATATAACAATATTAAATAATTGTATTTAGACAGAGACAGACAGACAGAGAAATATATAGACAGACAGACAGACAGAGATATATACAGACAGACAGACAGACAGACAGGCAGATAGATAGATAGATAGACAGATAGATAGATAGATACACTGTATATTGCTACAACAATTATTATGTAAACAGAATCACTCACTCAGATACAGACTGACGCGCACACACACACACGCACTAGCACACACACACACACACACACACACACACAGAAAGAGAGAGGGCACTGCTTTCAACTCACGCCTACATTATCTGAATGCATCAACCTATCTTGGTGTTTCATACCTGTCTGTGGGCGGGGCTTCTGCAGTGGTTCTGAATGCTGTTTGGTTAGAGAGGACAGTCGATGGCGAGAGTGACAGGAGAAGTGGGAGGAGCCAGATATGCTGGAGGGTGGAGCTTAGAACAGGAACAGAAAAGGCGAGATTCCGGACCCCTTTCCCCCCTCCTCGCCCCCCCCCCACACACATACACATTTGTAAGAACACGTATGCATAGAAAAAAACATTGCTACATGCACACGGAAAGTGAAAGAGGCTCTGGAGGGCATGCAGAAAGAATTTTAACCAAACATTCTGTACCCAGAGCAGTTATCATAGAACACATATATACTGGATACAGTATATGCCTGTGTGTGTGTGCGAGAGAGAGAGAGAGAGAGAGAGAGAGAGAGAGAGAGAGAGAGAGAGAGAGAGAGAGACTGCCACTGTATATTCATGTTCAGTTTTTGTTTTAGATGGAAAATAATATGCTAAAGATAGGCAGGAACCAATGGCAATGCAGGTTCATATTTGCACACCGACAGTGGGAAGGGTGTCTTCGATAGTAGAAAATGCTAAATGAATGTGATTTTGTTTACATTTTAATACCCTCCCTACCTTCAGCAAAATGGATATTTCCATATGTAGTGTACACAGTGTGAGCAGAAACTAGTTTAAAACTTTTCCTGTTCGTTTTATTTAATGTGTGACTGATGGGTGTGGAGCTCTGTTGTAGCTGCTTTGCCCAATATATTATGTATGTTACCTTTTTACTGTATCTCTCTGTGTGTGTATGACTGTCTGTCAATGTTTCTGTATGTATTTGAATATCATGAACAGTACCTGATGACTGGAGTTAGAAAGTATAATCTTATGCCCAATAAATATATATAGCTTGTTCAAATGTGTATATAGACAATGAATATGGACAATCAATAAATGCTATATTAGTCTCATGTTGAATCCATATTGAGATATTGAGATAGACCTCCCCTTTAAATCCCTCCCTTATATACAATCCAATGGGTCTTCCAAGACGGCAAGTGGCTCGATGACACAAGCAAAAACAGTTACTTTCTAGAGCAGGGGTGTCCAATCCTGGTCCTGGAGAGCTACTGGCCTGCATGCTTTAGATGTCTCCCTGCTCCAACACACCTGATTCTAATGAATGAATGAATTTTCAGTCTTTGCAGAAGCCTGATAACGACCCATTAATTTGAGTCAGGTGTATTGAAGCAGGGAGACATCTAACACATGCAGGGCATGTAGCTCTCCTGGACCAGGATTGGACACCCCTGTTCTAGAGGATGCATATTGGTTGCTATTGGACACCCCTGTTCTAGAGGATGCATATTGGTTGCTTAAAATAGCTGTGTATCTGATATTGAGCTGCCTATGTAAATCAGGCTCCTGTGGTGCCATTAGCCTAATGGAAATTATCTAGTTATGGTGTGGTGGTATTATTATTACCTCGATTATATATATATATATATATATATACACATACACACACACACATACTATGATTCTTTATCTATTACCACATTTAAATATTGGTTAATTTGTCAATATTTAAATGTATTTGCATCGTGTTATTTGCTTATGCCAACCACCGTGACATATCAGTCTGCATGTAACACCTAGTTGCAATAGAGTGGGACACTGAAAAGGCTGTGCATAGAGACAATACCATACCTGCCAAATGCACCTTACAGCATGACTATGCAAAATATAATGGTGTCCACACCATTGTAGACCAGAAACGGCAAGCCCATGACTATGCCCATGGGTTGAAGTCATGCCCGTACATAGTAACTCTAGTAACAAGCTTCGTCAAAACGTCCCACCCCTATTTCCTGTCGTTCTTCCAGGGTTAGCAGCTGTCATGAAAATGGCGGTGCTCGTTGGCACACTCCGTGAAAGACGGGGTTGTGTGAGCAGCGGCTCGTTAGCATTTAAAAGAAGCTAACCCTCTAAACAGGCTGGTTAGACAGGTTTGCAAAGAGTTCCGCTGTACGTCACCCTTGTGGGGTTTTGACCTTTAGCATGTCACATACATTTCATTAAGACCTCAGGGAACTTAAACAACATGTGGAAAAAGGGCATACTATATCTCCCGTAGTGATTTGTATGCGGTTTAACAAATTGTATGCGGGGCGTAATGTCAGTTGACACGATACAGATCGACATGTAGCTACAACATCTAGCAATCACAACAGCTCGGTTCACCACATCCATTTCACAGGCAATGCCCTCAGTAAGATGAATGCAATTCATGGCAACTCTTTGCCATTAAATCACTTCATCCATTAGGGAAAATGACTCAGCGAGTTATCAAGACGTGACGTCATGTTGATTCACCACACAAACGCCTTGAGTCGTCTCAGAAGGCTAATTATATACTCTGGCAATTGTTTAGGAGAAAAGGGCAATAATGGTGGGGAGGAAGAAGAGCCTTAGGAGTGGAATTTTACCGTGGTCTCATCTTCATGCAAGACCTGGTCGTATCCACTGAGCGCCACACAGAAGATGATGGCCGTCACATCCTCAAAACAGTGGATCCACTTCTTTCTCTCTGATCGTTGGCCCCCCACGTCAAACAACCTGATGAAGAGTAAAGACACCGGCAAAGTAATTACAATACAAAGATCCCGCATTACAAGCTTCTTCAGCAGTATTAACTAGTTCGATGTGGTTCTCCTTAGTGGCTGTGGTCACCCCTTCTCTCATTGGCTGTGCGTTGCCATGTTGTTAATGGTAGTAAATATCAGAACATTTTAATATAAATGTTTTAACCATTTCTAACAGAATCTGTGTTGCCAGATCTTGCAAATGTGAGACAGAGTTCGGTCGAAGAAATTACATTTTATGCTGATTTGTCTGTCTTAAAAATTCCATTTTAGTGTGAGTTATTAACAAGAGACGAAAAAGAAACGTGTTCACTTTCACTTCTTCTATTGGAATCAATAGAAAGGGGTGTTTTGTACGTTTTGCATTTTTGGACGTACATTTTGTTATAGGCAGTGATTAATTTTGTAGGTTGGTAAACAGATCAATCATTTAAAACAATATGAATCTTTCTCTTTCATGATTTCAGAAATATCAAACGACTTCAGATATTATGGTTGGGTGCCCTGATGAGGATTCATCTTTATCTGCTGTATCATTACCACTGCCAAGCTCAACTGCCAGTTGGCTTGGAAACCAGGAGGGACACCGGCATTTTTTGGTAGAGCGCCCTTTATTCTGAAATTACTTGCTGCAATTATTGGGTGAGAAATAAAAGATTTCTGGGCTGTGCTATTCCCCCAAAGATTAAAGATGCTGTAACAATGCATCCAACAATCTACCTGCCATCCACTATTAGAAATATTACAATGCCTTGCTCATGTAAGTATAATAAAAGCCCTATTGACGTAATTATTTTCATTTTATTTTCTTAAAAAAAAAAAAATCTATGATAATTAAAGGAATGTGACTAAATAGTTTAACACTTTAATAGATGTGAATTATCTGTGAGGCAGAGTGATTGAGATCAAATAGGGTAACACCCTGGGCCTCATACATACGTACGTTAGCGATTGCAACGTAAAAGCAACGTAAAACTTGCGATAAATTTTATCGTGTTATCAGCCCTTTGTATTTCCCTCTAAACTTGGAGTAGAAGCGGTAAGTAGCCTATATTCTAGCCTTTATCTGTAAGTTGTGCCATCATAGAACGCCTCCCCTGTGGTTTTTGTAAATGATTTGTTTATAAATTATAATATATTCTAACCGTGTGGAGTGGACAGAACAATCTGTGAACTAATTTAAACGATAAAAGCTGGCAGGTAAATAAATTAATAATACAGTTACACTGCTCTAAACAGCAACAAACAAGTTCCTCCCACATACAGTATTGTTTCTAATAATAGGAGACAGAGCTGATTCCAAAACAATATTTGGACATTTCGTGGAAACTATAGACCCAACGCACCGCCCACTTATATCCAAGGGTAAAACTGCAGTGGCATTCACCAACACTGAACTGTTGTCAAAATAGTGTGTGTGCTATAAAAAGAGCAACATTTGAATTAGAAACCAATTCTTTTATAGACGAATGCACTGTAGAACTTCACCCGTTTATAAAATAATTGGTTTCTATAGTTTATAAACCTCTTTCTTTGTGTGTGTGCGTGTGCGTTCGTGTGCGTGCGTGCGTGCGTGCGCGTGTACACATGGACAATGTCTAGGTGAGCACGTTTGCGAGAGTGTGAAGACTATTGTAATTATACTGAGGTCACAATGACACAACGTGTGCCCTTCAATCTAGGGGACACATAACAGATCAGTAGTGAACCCAACAGACACTCTTTACTAACAGGAGTTTTAGAAGTAGATAGTCAGGCAGATAGACTACTTAAATTAGATTTTTCATTCAAGACTGCCCTTACACTATAAGAGCGGTTTTCAAACTATGGGTCGTGACCCACAGGTGGTCACTGAGCGGGAGTAACAGGGTCGCGAAAATAATTGAATGAATGAAGAATATGAATGAAAGGCTTCCACACGACTATCCATTGGTCGTGAGTAAGGTTGTGGCAAAATAGCCTGCTTGTTCCTGATTAGATGACATCCTATTTAGCCACCTGCACACCATACATTCTGGAGCGCTGTTTAAAAATATTTGGCTCACACACAAGTATAGCATGAGCTAACATGGATAGGTCTTTGAAAATGATGTTAGCGGTACTTGGTGTTTGGGGCGTCTCTAAATAAACTTGTCCTCTCTAGGTGGGTCTTGGCACAAAAGAGTTAGGGAATTCCTGTATAGGCCTACTAAGTATGAATGGAAAAATACCCAAGGGTCTGCATACACAGGTGTGTGTGTGTGTGTGTTTTGTGGATACACTAACCTGAAGTGCAGGTTTTTGAAGGTGAAGTGTGTCTCAACGATGCCCGTGGTCTTCACTCGGGTCCTCAGAATGTCTTGCTCTGTGGGCTGGTAGTCTGGTGCACCGATACGATCCAGGCTGTCTAGGTAGCTACACACAGACACGCACACGCACACGCACACACACACAAGATTAAGTGTAAGCGGTGAGTGTACTGCAGGGGTTCAACATAACTACTCATACCACCCAGAGTGAGAAAAATGAGAGAGCGAGAGAGAGCGAGAGAGAGCGAGAGAGCGAGAGAGAGATAGAGAGGGAGAGAGAGAGAGAGAGAGATAGAGAGGGAGAGAGAGAGAGAGGGGAAAATAAAGACTTCTAACATTGATTGGCCACTAAGAGGCCAGGACTCAGATGGTGAAGGTTTGAGATTGATATAATAGAATCAAATGGATTCTATATTAATGTAATAATGCAGAGCACCATCATTTGCCCTTGTAAGTCTTTTTCAAATAGATTGTAATATACACTATTATACATACAGTGTGACGATATTAATCTGTCTACTGGTAGACAGAGTTTGTGATACCTAATACCGGCGCACATTTAATAAGTCGCCTGAATTTGGCCAGTCTACATGGAGCCTAATTACCTTCTCCATTAGGCAAAAAGTAGCATTACCAGATGGGTATTTCATAGTAACCATAGTTACCACATTCTCTCTCTCACACACACACACACACATGTGCGTACAAGCTGAATTGGCCAGAGCAGAGAGCATCCTTGATTCAGAACCCAGGTAAACCAGATCCATTGTCAGGTCTGACAGATGCCTTGTTCGCTCAGTCTTCGCTGCTTGATCACAGCAGCTTTCCAGTCATGAGCTATTGTTAGCTGGAATGAACACAGAGTTTACGGAGATGAAGATAATGAAGAGGATGAAAGTGAATGCGTGTTACCGTGCAGCCGATATATTCAATGTCACAGATCACACTGACAACATTTCTCCACAACATTCCTCCACACGCGCACGCACACGCACAGCTTTGTGAGACTCCCGTGTCTCACACACACAATTATTAGGAGCCTACTCTATGACATTTCAAATATCTGGCATGATCAATTTGGCGGGACCAGTGATTAGCACATCACACATATCTCTGCACCCGATAGAACACTTCATTTTTTTAATTTAGTAGCTTAGACCCAGACGCTATTAGGCTAAGATAGCTGTGTGTATGCAATCAATGCACAGCTAAAGTAATGCTAACAACAAAACTAAACAAAGAAATAGTGCAACACTGCTAACTTTGCTGTAGCATACGGTGGCTCTGCAAGACCTTGTTGTCTACCTCTTTTCCAGGAAGGCCTAACCCTAACCCCTAATCCACGGTCTGTCCTTTTTGAAATACCTTACTATATGAAATGGATGCCATCGCTATACATCCTATAAACGTTTGGAGGTTGGGTCGGGCTCGCGTGGTTGATGAATGCACGCGCGGTGTGGATTGGCTAACGCTTGTGGGTATTAAAAGACCTTGACCTGCACATCACTACTGGGCTGGTACTCCGGATACAAGCAACAGTTATAACAGTTTGCAGCAAAAGGGTGTAGAGAGAGAGAGAGAGAGAGAGAGAGAGAGAGAGAGATAGAGAGAGAGAGAGGGGTGGGGGCTAGAGGTCTGCTCCCAAGTAGTCATAATGATCACTTCTCAACAGCGGTACAGTGACCTAAGCATTACATACACCAACCGACTCAGTACCGTAATAAAGCCATCAGTCTCTGACCATAGATTAAAATACTTTGTCATGCTTGTTGTTTTCCAGTCCTAACTGCAGTGCATTACTCAAACTGTCACAGCCGCGTTCCTACAGTACATCATGGTGACTGACATTTTTATGTGGTCAAGACTCAAGAATGGTCAAGAAATCCAAAATGGTGATTTCCGTATGTAAGCAGAATGCAAACTGAATCGTAATTTGTAATGTTATGACCAAAACAAAATGGTTTAGAAAAGAGTGAACCAACTAGTACAGCAATAACACTGATAGCCTATGCAGAGAACCCCCCCTACCCCCCCCCCCCCCCAAAAAAAAAAAAAAAAAAAAAAACAAGTAATATAAAAATACAGTTTCACTGTAGAGTAGGTTAAGTAGGTTAACTGGCTTTATCGTTATGTACTGTACATCCAAAGTATATATTAACAAAACAGTGGACTTAATAGCAAAAAAAATACTGATCCGGTTCTTTTTCTTGAATTATGGATTGTTCTTTGTCAACGGGAGGGCTTAATGTTTAGGTAAGGCTACTGTTCAGTCAATAAACATTTATGGGACACGTCAAAAACCCAGACATCTTATTGTATAAGTGACCGGCTCACACTCTGTTTCAATATTCGATTGGGTCATTTAGACAAGACACTTCACAAAGCGACTTAAAGGTATAGTAAAAGAACGTAATTCTTGAGAGCGCTTGCTAAATTCCAACTCAACTCAAACTTAAAACACCTCTCCCTTCAAAGCCATACGGTGCTCCCTCAGAAAATCCACCCAACACGTTGCATACACATTGTAAAGGCTAGGATATTGTTGTTGCGTGCGGTCTGCACCACTACAAAAGGTGTATGAGCTTACAATCGTGTTAAGGACCACAGCGGTTAGGCATACTGATTAAGGATGACTAACTCCTTGATCAGTATGATTAGCCCACAACATTTCCATCTGGGAATCGGCTTTCCTAACCACTAACCTATCCTTATCCCACCCTACATGTGTTAAATCACACACATACCGGGAATAAAGCGCAGCAGAAGTTCTGGATGGTCAGCTGACAGACAAGCTGATTGCTGCTTTACGCGCATTGGTCAATAATTTGAGTGTGATTATACTTAAGATGGTTTACCTGCACCTCCTTGTTCTCCTGCTAGCCCGTTAGCTCTCACCTCCTCATCCTGCACCTCCTTGTTCCCCTGCTAGCCCGTTAGCCCCCTCCTCCTGCAGCTCCTTGTTCTCCTGCTAGCCCGTTAGCCCCCTCCTCCTCCTCCCCCTGCACCTCCTTGTTCCCCTGCTAGCCCGTTAGCCCCCCTCCTCCTCCTCCCCCTGCACCTCCTTGTTCGCCTGATAGCCCGTTAGCTCCCTCCTCCTCCTCCTGCACCTCCTTGTTCCCCTGCTAGCCCATTAGCTCTCACCTCCTCCCCCTGCACTTCCTTTTTCCCCTGCTAGGCCGTTAGCTCCCTCCTCCTCCACCTGCACCTCCTTGTTCCCCTGCTAGCCCAATAGCGCCCCCTTCCTCCTCTCCCTGCACCCCGTGTGCTGTAGTGCATCTGTGTTGCTCGTTGTCTGTTGTCTATGTGGCTTGCTCTGTTCTGTTCCTCGGGAGGGGGTGTGGGGGGCGGGGGCGGGGGGTCCCTTTGCTGCTCTTCATTCCTGTGGCTTTGCTTTCCATGTATGTGCATGGGAGGGAATTTCCATGTATGTGCATGGGAGGGGCTTTCAATGTATGTGCATGGGAGCGGCTTTCCATGTATGTGCATGGGAGGGGCTTTCCATGTAGGTGCATGGGAGGGACTTTCCATGTATGTGCATAGGAGAGGCTTTCCATGTAGGTGCATGGGAGGGAATTTCCATGTATGTGCATGGGAGGGGCTTTCAATGTATGTGCATGGGAGCGGCTTTCCATGTA
>JAODUH010047732.1:0-19516 GCA_027564835.1 Typhlichthys subterraneus
AAAGCGATTGCAATACCGCTCCCGCTGCTCCGATTCTCCGGCCAATCTCTCGCTCCATAGTCCCCTCACTCGTGAACTAGACCCAGAGGTACTTAAACTCCTTCACTTGGGGTTAGGACTCATTCCCCACCTGGAGTAGGCACTCCATCGGGTTCCGGCTGAGAACCATTATTATTTATTTTAGAAAAGTGCATATCTGTCTATGGCGACTATTTGCTCCAATAAAACAAACATATTGTGTCAATTACTCACTTTAGCATTTGGCTAATAAAACCTCTAATTTGATTGACACACAGGGGTGGATCTAAAGCAGGGGTGGGCAATCCTGGTCCTGGAGGGCCGGTGCCCTGCATGTTTTAGATGTCTCCCTGTTCCAACACATTCAAATGAATCCTGCTAACGGACCCATTCATTTGTATCAGGTGTGTTGTACCAAAGTGGCAAACACCGCTCGTATTAACAAAGCCGTAGCACTATGCTTTCTATGTGTGATGCGGCCCCGTGGAGGACCGCGGAGCGATGCTGTTTTGATTTGAGCTCAAAGTTAGCAGAAATGACTGACCCTGCCTTTAAGTGATGCGATTATGAGGGGGTCCATGGAATTGTTTTGTTTTGAGAAACCTGTGCTACACCATTATTCCACACCATGGAGGTTTGCACAGCGGGTGTACAACATCACCCAGACCCTAACAACTTCCCCATGACAAACTGTATTATGACACGTCGTATTTTCAGCCCCATAAAATCCTTCTCGCCGAGCGCAGGGAAATCAAGCAGGTGATCTTGCAGCTCTTGCGCTCAATCCCTTCTAGGCTAATAATATGTGGTGCTCAAGCTGCACACATAAACACACAGGCCTAGTGTGCTTAGAAAGGAAGAGAGACACGCTCATAGTAATTGTCTAGAGTGTCTCCAGATGAGCTCATTCAGTCCTGACGTAGCGTAGCTGTTGTGTACTAAAGGTTGGCCTTCTTAGGTTAGGGTGAGCAGCTTTGCTTTGTCTACAGACAAGTCACTGAGATAGCATTCCCGTTAGATGGCTGACCTGGACGGCCCTTGTTTTCCAAGAGGAAACATTTCAAAGGCTTGCCATGCTTCCATTCAGTTGGTGTGCCCTTTTTGTGGCTCCTTTTACCAAACAAAACATTCCAGTATAAATGGTGGACATTTTTTACTTTTAATTATTATTATTTATTATTATATATATATTTTTTTACCTGATTGACTAATGTTTTTGTGCACGTGTGTGTGTGTGCATGTGTGTGTGTGTGTGTGCGCACTCTTGTCTTTGTCAGATATTGACGAGTGCTCGTTCGAGAGGACTTGCGACCACACCTGCATCAACTACCCTGGCAGCTTCGAGTGTTTGTGCCACAGGGGATACACTCTGTACGGCCTCACACACTGTGGAGGTGAGAACCTGCTGTGCGCCTGGTATGCATGTGCGTGTGTGTGTATGTGTGTCAAAAGCACCATGTTGTCAGGCAGCTAACACCACAGTCTAACAGTTTCAATGTGACGATGCCGTTGATAGCAGTGATAGACTGCTAGACTAAATGCACTATGACCAGTTGATGAAACAGGCTGTAAAGCTGCCATTAGCAGCACTGGTGACATCAGATGATGACACACGTTTGGCTTGTTTTCACTCAGTAGCATTGAAGAAGCTGTGCTGCTTCTCTGCTTGTGTCCCAGACATTGATGAATGCAGCATCAACAACGGCAGCTGTGAGTATGGCTGTGTCAACACCCAGGGCGGCTACGAGTGCCTGTGTCCTCCTGGGCAAAAACTACACTGGAACAAGAAAGACTGTATCGGTAAGCACCATCTGTGTGTGTGTGTGTGTGTGTGTGTGTGTGTGGGGGGGGGGGTGGTTGATTTGAAGTCACCTGTAGAGACGACAGGGCCACCTTTTTTTATGAGGCCGGTTTCTGGGGGTGGTTGTTATGGTGACGTGACCGTCTGCTCTTCAGAGGTGGTGAAGTGCCTGCCCAATGGAAAGCCAGCAGCAAGCGCCCAGCTGACCTGCACCAAGACTGGAGGTCTGGAGGTGTGCTCCCTCTCCTGCCCCTACAACGCTCTCTTCCTGGCAGGTACTGAGTGTCACAGCCTCACACAGTAGATATAAATGGACAAACCCTCTGTGACGTCACCCATAGCTTTACTTAAGAACGGATTTGAACACCGCGTTGTGCTGGCTCTGGCCGTCGCCATCTTTGCAGTACTTCACTCTGCCTGACAAGCCCCCCTATTTCCCCTCTTCATTCAAATTGGATACATGTATGGCTAATACATTTTTAACTGATGAGCTATAAATGATTTAAACCCCCGTACAGTTGTCATGAATGGGGAAACTAGCTATAGAGACCAGAACCGTTTTTTTAACCAGGCTGTAAACATGTTTATTTTTGCTGTAAAGGCAGACATTTTAACATTGGAGTCTATGGGGATTGACTTCCTTTTGCAGCCAGCCTCAAGGGGCCATTCGATGAAATGCATGGTTTGGCAAAATTGGCACTTCCGAGTTGTATCCATTTCTCAGCACCGGAGGTTCCCGCTGGAGGCACACACACGCATTAAAACACACACACGCACACACGCACACACGCACACACGCACACACGCACACACACACACACATTCAAACTAGGACTGGTTCGAATACAATATACAATATGGTCTTCAAATTCTTGTCAGGGCTGTTTGCAGGCTTTCAATGTGTGCACAATATAGCAGGTACAGTCAACTGTAGGAACATTTATTTAGATCAGACACTATACTGTACTTAGATGTTTCTGTCAACCCTGTCCTGTGGATTTGGTCACAGGTTCTCATCCACATCACAGTTGATGTTTTCATTAACCAAACATCTTGAAGAAGCTTGGTGCATGGCGATCCCAGGCATGACACTGGTCATACTGTGATGTAATTTCATGCTTTCTCCATGGTCTGCAGTAGGGTGACTTGTTTGTGAGGGTGCCTATCATAAATCTTAATAAAAAATGTGGAGATACATTCCTCAATTGGGTTAAGGAAAGGAGAGTATAGGGGTGAATTATGGATGGGCTTGAAACCATTCTCGCACCATTTGAGCGTGGTGGAACCTGACGTTATCCCACACATTGACATAGGTCAGCTCTACAGAACTGATTTACCTCATCAGGGCAGGTTACCAGGAGAGCTGCATTATATAATCAAATATAATGTCTGTGTCTCACCACACCATCTTACAATATAGCTGCACAAATGGTGATGTTGACCCCACGTTGTCCAGGTAGGTTGCCCGCTGGCCAATTACAGTCAATTTGTGACAATTTCTGATTGTTTTCACCAGCATTCACATCCATTACCCGCTAAAAAGACATGTTGGAAAGATAATTACTACTGTAATTACAATGATGGACGTTTTGGAGAATATTTACAGTAAAAACATGCACCATGAGCTGCGCAATTGTTGATCCATGAGGCCCCAGGAGTTGTTAGTCATCATTAGCAACACTGTACAAAACCAGCTGATTAGACGAATGTCTATTGTTAGACACCACAATAACCAAAGTCTCCTCCATTCCTCCCTGCCTCGCTAAGAATACAGTAACTACAGCCCCGTGGGGTCAACCACACAAGCGTCCTTGCTTGGTTGAGGCTGCGCAATCAGCAGTCAAAGGTCAGCTGTGTTGAACTCTAGACGAAGGGCAGATGTAATTTGGTTTCATCACAGCAAGCAAAGGTTTTATTCGCACCTTTGCTCACAGAATGAAAGTGAACAGGAGGCAAATATTGTCAGCTGTCAATTTCATACGTGTGACCGTACCCTTATGTTGTAGTGACGCAACGCACTTCAATATACACTATGTATGTACGTACCACCATGTGAAATCAATCACCAGTAACGAGTTTAGTAGTATCAATGACAATGGTGATTAGTGTCAATGGATCACATTATCTATAAATGTTTATTATCTAAACATGCAATATTATTAGTCAGTTTCCATAAAACAATGCTTTAAGAGTAATGCAACAGATAGTTATCATCAACTGATAGTTATAATTACAGTATAATTTGATGCTACTGCTCAAAATGATAAATAAATGTTGCATAGATCATTGTAATTAAATGAATAGACATTTTACTTTTGAAATGGTAATATTTTGATGTTAAGTTGAGAACCTGTGACCAAATTCACAGGACAGGGTTGACAGAAACATCTAAGTACAGTATAGTGTCTGATCTAAATAAATGTTCCTACAGCTGACTGTACCTGCTATATTGTGCACACATTGAAAGCCTGCAAACAGTCCTGACAAGAATTTGAAGACCATATTGTATATTAATTGTACTACTGTAGTAGTCTGTGAATTACGTTTTTACTACAATATGTACTTATTATGAGTGTGTGTGTGTGTGTGATAGGCAGAGTTGGGTAGGTTACTTTTTAAAAGTAAATGTAGTCAGTTGATGATAACTAACTGTTGCATTACTCTTAAAGCATTGTTTTATGGAAACTGAGACATTTTGGAAAGATAATTACTACTGTAATTACAATGATGGACGTTTTGGAGAATATTTACAGTAAAAACATGCACCATGAGCTGCACAATTGTTGATACATGAGGCCCCAGTAGCATCAAATTATACTGTAATTATAACTATCAGTTGATGATAACTAACTGTTGCATTACTCTTAAAGCATTGTTTTATGGAGAACAGGTGATCTTAGTTAAATGAACCAATGATCTTAGGTTTATGTATATTGTATCCAAGCAATTTTGTGTCTAGATTTGTGAAAATTTACACCCAGGTTCCAATATTTGAGGCAAAGTGATTAAAAAATGTACAAGTGGAAACTTCTATTAACACTAATTTCTTTATCAGTATATTGCACGTGTTGCTGCACATATTGCTGCCCTCTGGTGGTGAGAATAATTAGTCACAGGACTCTAGAATATATCAAGTCCTGTGCTGTCTTTGTATGGCAGCCCTACCTGATGAGTGCTTTCATGACGAACATTATCGATTTTGCTGTCACTAACGACTCCTTGAGGGGCGCTGAGGCAGAGATTAATGTCGTTTTTTATCCAAGAATAAGGGTTTCTTGGCGTCGCCCCACAGAATACTTTGGCAGGCACATGCAATAGTAGGCTACTTTGCTGAAACACATCTGCAAATTGATTACATTCTTTGATCGCACCATGTTTCCGTAGCACCGCGCTGGTTTGTCTTGCCAATAGTGCATGAGTGTGATGGATACAGTATGTCTCAGACACTTAGTGAAATATTTGCCTTTTTTAATTTTTTCGTGGGGGGGACTTTTAAATTCCTGTGGCTTCATGCTTCCCCCGTCTCCCATTCATCACTTGACTTTTATGAGTTCTGAAGTCTTCAGGCCCCATTTTGGGCTTCTTTGCATCTGTGTTTGTTGAAAGAAGGGTGCATAGATCTCTCATTTTAGATTGTAATTGTACTACTGTAGTAGTCTGTGAATTATGTTTTTACTACATTATGTACTTATTATGAGTGTGTGTGTGTGTGTGTTGGCAGAGTTGGGTAGGTTACTTTTTAAAAGTAAATGTCTTACAGTTACAAGACAAAAATTATAATCAGTAGCATCATTTTTGGATTAGCTACATTAAGTAACATAATCTGATTACTTTCCATTACTTTTAGATTACTTCACGTCAAAGATTGTTCTTTGAGATGTCATCCAAAGCAATTCACTGCGTTGGTGCACCAAATCTTTCTGCTTGTATGACCGTTGCTCAGGGGATAGATTAAAGTAGGACTTTATTTAATTTATTGATTGACGTTAATGGAAGGTTAATAAGAGAACAGCCAATTTTTTTATGCATTTTTCTTCTGCAAACACCTTTTAAATTCAAAAGCAGTCCTAGAAGTATTTTTTTTCTCTAAACAGTCACTTCCCAACACTGTAGTAGCAGTAGTAGCAGTAGTAGCCTAGTAGTAGCTCTGTTTTGACCTACAGAATGTCTAGCTCTTAACATTGACTGATAGAACAGCCACAGAGAACGAAGGAAACGGTCAAAGAGAAACACATGCGTGTTGAATACTCACACAGCAGCCCCTTTCATGCTCTCCCTCTAATCATCCAGTGTGCTTACTGTACGTGTGTGCGTGTGTGTGTGTGTGTGTGCGTGTATGTGTTACAGACTCAGAGAACAGCTACACACTTAGCTGTGGGGTCCAGATCCAGTCAGGGAAGGCTCCCCTGAAAAGAAACGCCACTACATCCTTGCCTACTTGTACAGGTACAAGACGCAAAGCATGATGGGAGCCAGGCCTACTGCAGCTGCCCATGGCACAATAATGTTAGGCTAATCACAGTGCATGCTCTGTGTGTGTGTGTGTGTGATTGTAGACACTCTGGCCCCTCCCATCAAACAGAAGGCAAGGTTTAAGATCAAAGACGCCAAGTGTCACCTGCGACCTCGGAACAAAGAGAAGCACAGAGACTCATCCAGGCACAGCCTGCAAGGTAGAGCACCGCTCACACACTGGTGCTACTGTACACACCGATGATACACACCCGTGCTACACACCGGTGATACACACCGATGATACACACCCGTGCTACACACTCATGCTACACCAACACGTTCTCATTCCCAGCTCGTCAAAAATTGCAGCTTGGTCAATGGCCTTCCTCGTCAATTTTCAAGCAGCAAGCCTTTGGCGTCTTAGGATGAAGACATTGGTCATTGACTGTTACGGCAAGACTACGGAGTTACCACACGTTTATTTTTAGCTATATGGGCATGCAATTTCAGCGCAAGTATTAGCTCCTGGTTGTAGATAAATAATATACAATCGAGACATATTAAAATATAATTACTTGACATCATAGGCTACACACAGCCTATACTGAAATATAACTATCACTAAACTATTACATTTTATGAATTCAGGTAATTACATACACACTCAACACATTCATGTCCTGAATTGTCCATAGTTGTTTTGCTTTGGCACTCCTCTCTACTCCCCTGGCAGTAGGACTTGCACTCTTATCCCCCACCCCCATGTGTGCCACATGTACAGTAGTACTACTGCTGTAGCACACCTGCTGGCTGACATTAGGCACTACAGTTTATGTGGTATTATTTTCCTTTTGGGCTGAATACAGTGATCTTGTCTCACCTCTAAGCCTTGGTGTGTGCGTGTGTGCATGCATGTGTGTGCGTGCGTGTGTGTGTGCGTGCGTGTGTGTGACAGGAGGCCAGTTCCCCTGCACAGACGACTGTCAGGTCACGTTTGTCAATCTAAAGTGCGACTCGTCCAAGAAGCGGAGGCGAGGACGCAAGTCTCCCTCCAAGGAGGTTTCTCACATCACCGCCGAGTTTGAGATGGAGATGAAGGAGGAAGAGGCATCAGGTTAGCATGCGTGTGTGTGCGTGTGCATGCGTGTGTGTGTGTGTTGTACGCCTTCCTGCTAGAGGTAATGTGTCAGATCTAGTGTGTAGTATCTTCTCATATTTTAAACAACATGCACACACCACACACACACACACACACATGCAGTATGCGTGGGTCTGTCTCTGCTCAGCTCCTCCACTTGTCAATAACATAACCCCACACATCCATGTTATACTACATTTAATATTGACAATCATTCATGTCAGAATCACTTTCTGTCATTCATTAATCACACACGGCCATTCATAAATACAATGTATTCATTTATTTACAATGATATGTTATGATAGAATATTGAATTCATACAAATGTATATATGTGTAAATATGTAAATATGTGTAAATATAGTGGAACTTTGCCAGGTTACAGTACAAATTATTACCGTCACATGGAAGGTAGAATATAAAATAGACTTTATAGATCTTTTATAAAAGATTAAATAAACTAGATAATATCACAGATAAGTGGAGTATAGTGGATAAATGGCTGAGACAATAATGTTGCAATTTAATTTTGAGAATAAAGTTGACATTTACAATCTAAAAGAAATGTATATTTGTCCTACATTAGAAGTGGCTCAAATACACAGTGGAAGATGGTTGTGCATAAAATAGCCACTCCTTCACTGTGTGCGTGTGCACTGTGTGCGTGCATGCGTGTGCACTGTGTGCGTGTGTACTGTGTGCGTGCGTGCGTGTGCACTGTGTGCGTGCGTCAACAGACTCGTGTAACGTGGAATGTGTGAGGGAGAGGATGAGGCAGCGGCTACAGAATGCCATGCGAACCCTCCGCAAGTCCATCAGCAAGCAGCAGTTCTACATCCAGTTCTCTGACACCGAGTACGAGGTGGCCCAGAAGCCAGCGCGTGTTCCGGAAGGTGCTGAGGCCTGCAGCACGGGACAGGTCCATCGGGACGGCAAGTGTGGTGAGTACGCCATAGGTCCGTAGGTAAGAGCGGCACCCTGCAGCTTAAAGCTGGAGTCAGGCTCTCTCAGAAGCTCCGCCCACACATTGCCAAGGCTAGGATAGAGAGAGAGCGCAACGCGCCATACTCTGAAAACCACGCCCACCGGGGGGATACCGTGTTCAGCGCTCCACTGACTGCATTGTGTTAAGCTATGCTAATGTAATTTCTGACATATACAAAAAAACTGTAACCTTCCTGGGAGAGATTTGGTGAATTTGACTAAATGTGTATTAGCTTACAAATAGCTTGCAATAGCTGATTTAAATGCCCTCTGTCTCTATTGTGTTGTGTGGTGTGCTGTGCACCACCTTGTTTGTGTTCCCATAGAGACAAGGGATTATTTATCAGCACACACTCAGAACAGACAGTGTATTTGATACATTTGATAAAACGTGCATTGGATTAGAATGTCTAGCCCCACCTTTAATGAACGGCAGTCAAGTTAGCAGGCCTTCATGGCATGTACTCCAGTATACAGTAAAAGCATGTGTACTGTATGCATTGTGTATCTCAGCAAGCTGTGGCTTGGGGACGTTCTACAGCGGGGAGCAGGAGCAGTGTGTCCCGTGTCCTCCAGGCACATACCAGGACACGGTGGGGCAGCTGTCCTGCGAGCCCTGCCCCAGCACAGAGGCACAGGGGGTGGCTGGTGCCAAGAACGTCTCCCAGTGTGGAGGTGAGAGCCTGTCCATGCTGCCAGTACAGCCTGACACTACTCTAAAACTACTGCTATTCTCATGCTACTTAGTAGTAGTATTAATATGCAATGGCATGTGTGTTTAATTAAGGAACTGATTTTAGAGATATTTGGCTGACTGGTAATTGCATCTGTATTAATAAGTAAGTAAAATTGGTATGTTTGATTGCCACCTAGTGGTCCTATAATGGTATTGCTGAACAATATCTGAACCCACCATTTTCCATGTTCCACAATCCAAAAAAATGTACAAAGATATAGATAAATATTTGAGTGTAGTGAATGTAGTCTCAAAATGTAGTCAATAAGACAGAATCATTGCAGAGTCATTGCATTATAATTTCAAAGGTTTTGATGAATTAAGTAACACATGCAGGTAAAGGCTTTCATTGGAGCGCGCACATCTCCTATGTCCCTCCTGTAAGGCGGAACAAACAGACATAACCCAACTACATTTGCCCTACCACCCCCATGCTGGCTTCAGGGCAGTGTCCAGCCGGCCACTTCTCACCTGACGGCTTCCGTCCGTGTCGGCTGTGCCCGCTGGGAAGCTTCCAGCCTGAGTCAGGTCGTGTGCTGTGTTTCCCCTGTGGAGGAGGTCTCATGACAAAGTACGATGGCTCTGTCTCCTTCAGGGACTGTGAGGCCAAAGGTAAAGCTCTGTGTGTGTGTGTTTGTGTGTGTGTGTGTGTGTGTGTGTGTGTGTGTGTGCGTTTGTGCATGTGTGTGCGCGCACGCATGCATACGTGCGTGCGTGTGTAAGTGTAATAAATCTACTACATGGTGATTAATTGCCTTACCTTCATTTAGATGCAAAGATGTTTGTGAATGAAGGAGGTCATTTTTATCTATTAGCGCAATTATTTTATATAATATAAATAATTTTAAATAGTAATAATATTATTTAAATACTACTAATATTAACACAAGTCTGTGAGTCAGGTGTTGTGAAAACACGGGTCCCGTAACACATACATGGAGCCCTTAATGCTTACGTGGTGTTTTTAACTAGATATGCTTTATGTTTACTAATTTAAAATTAAATGAAATGTTTCCTCTTAGCGTTGTTACCTCAACTGTCCTCCCTTTGGATATTACCAATATATATGTAGTCACGTTTATTGTGCGTATTAAGGTAGATTCAAAGTTTGAATTAAAAACATAAAGAAACATATATCTTGAAATAAATAATACAACGTGTTGGCTCTGCAAACTGGAGAATACATGCTAATTATGATTTTATTCAACTGGAGTAAATGGCCAATGACAATACATTTCGACCTTGTTTTATGTTGTTGTTGTTGTGCCGAGCCTCTGTGTGAGCGTATTACATCCCCATGCTCTGTCAGTTCACTGTGCTCCTGGACACCACTACAACTCCAGCACACACCGCTGTATCCGTTGCCCAGCCGGCACCTACCAGTCTGAGTTTGGACAGAACTACTGCATAACCTGCCCAGGAAACACCACCACCGACTTTGATGGAGCCACCAATGTCTCCCATTGCAAAAGTAAGGTCTCTGGATATGTACATTAAATTGTTCTGACATTACAGGGCATTATCGGACACTTATTGGTTGGACCTTTGCACATAATTCAAATGACAGAAATGTACTTTGCTACAACTGTGGTTGTGACTTGGCTTTTCTTGGCTTTTCTTGTCGTCAGATGGTTCGTCAGTGAACTATAATAATAATAATAATACATTCACAATTTAATAATAAATAGTAAGTAATTAAATTATTTTAATTTACATATGGATATTCAAAGTTAATTAATATATCACTTTTTTCCAGCAGGGGGCCCCCAAGTCCTACAGAATTACAATGCTAAAGAATGGCAATTGCCACATTTTGTAGAACAAATTGACATTTGTTTTTGTTGTCACATAGACAACAGAACAGGCTAAGAATTATTTCGAAGAACGTGCTGCTGACAAGATGTAAGATATTCAAGAGAACAGCCTTTTACAATTACCTTCCCCCAGACCAGCTATGTGGAGGAGAACTGGGGGATTTCACCGGCTATATTGAGTCTCCCAACTACCCCGGTGACTACCCATCTAACGTGGACTGCGTCTGGACCATCAACCCTCCACACAAACGACGTATCCTCATCGTGGTGCCAGAGATCTTCCTCCCCATTGAGGATGAGTGTGGCGATGTCCTAGTCATGAGGAAGAGCGGTAAACATAGCTGTTTTAACATAAATACCTACTGTAAGACCTTGTTATAATTAATTATCAATGTATACTAATGGATAAGAATGGCAAGAGTGGCAACAGATTCTACAGTCCTATATGTCCTATATATATTCTAATAATGATGAATCTCTGTCCTATTCTAGCCCTGCCCACATCAATAACGACCTATGAGACGTGTCAGACGTACGAGCGACCAATCGCCTTCACGTCTCGCTCCCGTCGGCTCTGGGTCCAGTTTAAGTCCAACGAAGGCAACAGTGGCAAGGGCTTCCAGGTGCCCTACGTCACCTACGACGGTGAGAGACGACAGCATCCACGTGCTTGCATTGTGCCCAGCAGGATGTATAGCTTCTGTGGTTTTTATATGAGGATGTCAGGAGGTGTTCATGGAACAACTCCATGTACGTCTATAGAGATCGCTCTCAAATGAACCTTACCAAAATCCTCCTATCCTATGCAAGGTTTACTCAGAATATCACAGAGACACTAAATACAGATGTGTTATTGAAGATAGCACATCTGTATTTACATATTCCATTCAGCATTCCACCTGCTGTGACCTTAACATGTGGCTGTGTTGTGTTTCAGAGGACTACCAGCAGCTAATAGAAGACATTGTACGAGATGGAAGGCTTTACGCCTCGGAGAACCACCAGGAGATATTGAAGGTAGAAAGCAACAGAGATGTCTCTGTGCCTTACGCTACAGTATATTTGTAAGGCTGTAGAGCTAAAGCTGTCAAACTCTCCCGACGAGAATGTCCTGTCCATTGCCAGCAACAGTGCAGGCGTTCACACATCCCAACTGGATACTACTGGATTGTCTTAGTTCAGTTGGAGTGAGAGCCTGTACACTGTGGGGGGCCACATGGAGCTCACTGAAGCCTCGACCGTCAGCTGGGCAGATCTGGGGTCTCGTTTATAAAGGTTGCCACACACAAATAAGTTGCGTTAACTGGGGTGAAATGTGCGTACGCATCTTTCACCGCAAACGTTGGGATTTATATAAAAATTCTATGCAGAAATACGGATCCTTTCACCAGTGCATAGAGCTAAAGCAAAAGTCTTCATACACGCATATCAGCGATGCCTGATGGTGAGATAACGATATAAAGCCCTTTCCCATGTTAAAAAACACAAAGTCTAAACGCACATCATCACAGAGACATCGCCAGGCCAAAAATATGAATCTCCCCCGCCCAAATAAATCTATCAGTGCACGGGCATGCTTTAATTTCACTTATTGGGTGACAGGTAATCTAATGAGATGGCCAGTAATGAAATTGCTGTAGCAAAAAGCTCTCTCTCAAAAGTATGCTCCGCCCCCTTGCCCAGAATCCCAGTCTATGATTTGTGTTATATATAAGTTGTTAAATTGTATTTGCACGTTAATTTTGGCCTTGTTAGTTTCATTGTGTTTATGTACAGTAATTATATTATCGTTTGTGCATTGATTGTGAGTTTTATAGGACACCATTTTAGATCTTGCCATATCTAGTGACTCTTTTTTAAACCTGTATGCAATGCTTTTGGATGGAATTTATACGCTGAGTTTTATAAATGAAGCCCCTGGGCAGGTTATTGAACCAATTATTAGCAGCTGTGTGCCATTGAGCAAAGCACTATAGTACTGTAGTGCTCCAGTTGCTTTTTTTCTGCTTCTTATTAAACATTAATAAAAAGTATGGAAATTCTTAAATGAGACAAGCTCTTTCAAACATTGTGTATGCGTGTGCGTATGCGTGCGTGCGCACGTGTGTGTGTGTGTGCGTGCGTGCAGGACAAGAAGCTGATCAGAGCTCTATTTGATGTGCTGGCTCACCCTCAGAACTACTTCAGGTACACCGCGCAGGAGTCCAAAGAGATGTTCCCACGCTCCTTCATCAAGTTGCTACGCTCCAAAGTCACCAGATTCCTCCGGCCATACAAATAGAGGGGAGGGGGGCTTTCTGCTGTCCTGTTAAAGACCCCTGTTTGTCCAAATCCATCGTACTAAGCATACAACCTTTATGTCCTTGTCAAGCACCCCGTGACTCTGTTAATCCCCTGACCCTCAATCCCATGGCCACATTTCGACTGCCTACAATATACTGTATGTCACCCAAGCCCACCCTACAGGCATTTATGACTGACTTTAACTGCTTTGATTTGTTGTCATATGTAGGTTTTTTTGTAATATTTATGTGTTAGTACTTGCCGAAGCAGGCATTCCTTTTATACTGATGAGTGGACAGATTAGCTGGGAGAATGATTCCTGGTGTACACGTTTGCTTGTTTCTGTGTGGACGCGAGCACACACACAACGCACAGTGTGTTGAAATCACATCCATCCACACACATGGATGGATGTGAATTGTCGTTACCCTAAATAGTCCATGAACAGACAAGATGAGAATAGAAATGGTGCACTTACAAGAGATTTTAATTTGGAAAGTGATTTTAAAGGAAAACTTGGAAAAAAAAAAGTATAGTATGTTTTTCTTTTTAAAAAGTATATATATTCTGTATGTATATATACATATATACAGTATACATGTACAGTATATATATACTGTATGTATGTATGTATATATATATATATTGAGAAGTAAACTACCTGCAAGTGACAGATTGTTACTTCATATAGAAATGTGTGTGATTTAACTAATATTTGGAACTTTAATTGCACTTGAAGTTTATATTGTAATTGTAGAAAAAAGGTTTCATATTTGTTTTCTTTCTAGTTATGTTATTGAGAAATGTACTACATTTGGCAAAGTGGAGAGTGAGGGACATCTCTCCTTCGATTGTTCCAACCTTTTGTTTAGCCACAAGATCTTTGAATTAGCTTAAACTTCAGAACAGAGGAACTGTGTTGGTTAGAGCAGTAGTGTGAATTGTGTGCAATGGAGCCTTTTTTTAGAGGTGACATTGTAGGGAAACATTAATTATATTTTAGGTCCATTTCATTTAGGTACAGTATGCCAATATGGAACAGACCCATAAATAACCTAATAAAATACTTATTTGTTTACCTTACTTTAACACGTTAAAAGGATCCATAGAAAGGAACACATCATTCAGCTTGTCATTTATCTGCATTACTTTAGCTACTTTCAAATCATTTGCATAGCTTCAGCTAAAGTAGGCTTAACTGAACGATATCTGATGAGCTGGTCTAGTGTCAGGTTTATAATGGAAACCAGGATCTGAAAAAAAGGATCTTATTCCTTGATGGCACCTTGCATAATGTGAGTTTCAGCATGGCAAATTCCACATTGTGCCAGTTTCATTCCAAACTTCAGTACTTTTAAGAATGAAAGAAAAGCATGCACACAGAATAAATATAAGGTATGTTTGTGATAATTAAACCTTGTTGTTTTGCCCCAATAATCATTATATCTTTCATAGAGAAGAGGCTTTTAGATGATGGCTTCTTCTATTATGGAATAGATACAGTACATACGTGTATAACTGTTTCTGTAACATATTTAAAAACAGATTTAAATGCAAAGTATGTGTACATATACTATATGGCAGGGGTGCCCAACTCCGGTCCTGGAGGGCCCCTATCCTGCATGTTTTACATGTCTCCCTGCTCCAACACACCTGATTCAACTGAATGGGCTTCTGCAGAGACTGATAACGAGCCATTCATTAGAATCAGGTGTGTTGGAGCAGGGAGACATCTAAAACATGCAGGGTGGTAGCTCTCCAGGACCAGGGTTGGAGCAGGGAGACATCTAAAACACGCAGGGCGGTAGCTCTCCAGGACCAGGGTTGGAGCAGGGAGACATCTAAAACATGCAGAGCGGTAGCTCTCCAGGACCAGGGTTGGACACCCCTGCATAGGGCCTACTTTACTGATAACTCAATAAACTGTTTTGCGATACTAACACTACAATTTCCTCTAACATATTGAAGATGGGCGATTTAACTGCACAATGTGACTGGAGAAAGTGTGTTAGGGAGCAATGTTGCTTGGATGTATCTTTAGAAAGCCAAGGTCAAAAATATTCTCATAGTACTTGTAGCTTCTGTTGTAAGCCAGTTATGGATAAGGAAAGAAAAAAAACATTTGTTTTTGAAAGAATACAAACAAGGATCATGGATCATTTAAGGCTGAAATAATTGTGTCGTTAATAACATACACACACCACCACACAGTATTAAAGGTTACTGAAAAGGAATTGCAGTACACAGAAATGCATATAAATATATGTATATACGTATATGTTACAATAGTTAGATAATAAAGCCTACTGATTGAAATTTAAAGCCCCAGATATGAAGCCCTGTATAAGTAGCACTGATATTCCATGATGGCCAAGGTAAAAAGTGTAACATTGTGCTAAATGAGTCATCACACAAATCCAGCAGCAGGCTATGGTACTTGTTACACTTGCTACACACTAAAGTACACTTCTCCACCCTTGAATTAATGTGTTAAAAATAGTCTCTTTAATTGAATCAACAGAGTCAAATGAGCCCTTATGACACAGAATTACAGATACAGTCTACAATCCAGTCAGCTTTTGTTCTGTTAGGAAAAGTGTTAAGGAAAACAAATTATATGAAATATACATTTACTGTTTTTTCCTGAGAATGTATTCTATTGAGAGTGGGTGTGTACTTACATGTATGAGATGTTAGAATGAGGATATAAGTGAATGCTGAGAGCTGTGTTTTGTGTATGTGTGAATTATGTGTGTGATGGTATGACAGTGTGTTTATGTGCCGGCTGCCTGTGATAGAGAAAGATTCTGTATATGTATGTACTTTTGTCCATTTTATAGAGGAATAATTGTAACTTTTGTGTTAGTCAGTTGTACCCAAAGAGAGAAGCTGTAATGCAGTGTGCCATTGTTTGGTCCATGAACCTCCAGTACTAAATAAAACAGCAGAAAACAAACAAACATATTTGGTGTGTGTGTCCACATTGATCATTTTACGCCGATTGAATCTAGAATCCTGGAAATAATATTCTGCATGTATTTCTATACTTTTATCTTTAAATTTCACAATGTGGAGGTATGGAATGTTATGCACATCCCAGCTAAAATGTGCATCTGGAAAATGTAGCCGAAACTTAAAATGGTTCTTATCTTGGAGGGACACATCTAAGAGATCTAGATCCATAAACATTTCAACTACACCTCCTCTCTTATATTCTTTGTATGTCATGTGTATCTCTCTCTAGAGAGTGAGCTAGGCATTCAGATACAGAATGTCCTCCTTAGACCCAGCCCAGTGACTTGTGAAGGTGCTTTTACTGTCACATACACATACAGTACATGTTGCGAAATTCATCCTCTGCATTTAACCCATCCCTCAAGGAAGCATTGGGCAGCCCATTGACTTGTGTCCTCTGTAGTGGACATTAGTTTCACATGCACCTCCATTGACTTTTTTGAGCTGCTTTCGATGTGTTGTAAAGAGGACATCCTGGGCTTTCTAATGATATATCACTTGATAGGCTGGGATATGGGGAACCTCTTTATTTTCATCCGAAATGGCCATCATAGAACTTGTACTTCAAATATTGTTATCTATTGCATTTTTTACTATGATGATCATATACAGTATGTCCTTCTTTATTTAAGTGTCAGAAAACCTATATTTAGTTCTGAGCAGTTACATTGTTTGTGTTATGAAATAATAACACATTTATGAATGCCAACTATAGTGGACACCAAGACCATTTTGGACTTGTCAGATGATGACAGGTAATAATTATGTCTATAGATTATATTTTAACAGTAAATAGGCAATTCTAAAGAATATCCATACATCTTTTAAAAACAAACACCTGATTCAAGTGAATTAGTTATCATGCTTCTGCAGAGATTGATAATTACCCATTATTTTAAATCAGGTGTGTGACCCATTCATTTAAATCAGCGGTAGGACCAGGACCAGGATTGGACTCCACTGTCATAAGCTAACTCCTACCTGTAAAAATCTATTTGCCGTAGTATACTGTAGCTCTAGATCGGGGTATTCAACCCTGGTCCTGGGGACCCCCTGCCCTGCAAATTTGAAATATCTCCCTGCTGCAACACAACTGATTCACATGAATGGGTCATTATCAGGCTTCTGCAGAGATTGAGAATGGCCCATTCATTTGAATCAGGTGTGTTGGAGCAGGGAGACATCTACAACATGCAGGGCATTGGGTCCCTACATCAAGGAAAGAATACACTCAGGGGCCAAATATTGGGCATTTGAGCAACAACATGTTTGCATCTGTTCTCACAGAACGTCACCTATTCTGAGGCTGATACTTCATGACAATCATTGTCATGGACGGCTAGCAAATGGCTTTCCAGCAACAAGAAGGAACCATAATGAATTAAGGAAATTATTTATATGTTAGTAAGTTAAATGCATTCAAGGTGTAGAGGTAGTCTGGTGAAACCTGACCCAAATGTCACTTTGTGAATAGGGTCTAAGCACAGCCCATTGGGAATGTTAGTTGTTGCCTCCTGTAGACTTCTGGTTATACCTCTAACTATTTGACAGCCTTTAACTTCTACACATCTAGCTGTATACCACCATTTTGAAATACGTTTGACCTCACCATCATCGCACTTAGCCACGCTGATTGTTCTGCTAGCAGTGTGGCTGTGAAAACAATAATGTGAATATGGTTTCCTGAGAGCAGCAGTTTGGCAGAGCCAGTCTAGTTTAAAGGTACTGTAGGTATGACTAGAGATCTATAAATTGAGTGTAATGTGTTAGAAATGCCACAGACATCTGTCAGCTATCACTGAGTCAAATGCTCTGTGATAGTATTTGTGTTGGGGTTATGACCCTGAATGCTAGTGTTGGGGTGATTATTTAGACCGCTTCAGTACTCCTATTAGAGAGCATGGAGTCATCAAGTAGATTTCCCAGATGTAGTTCTTCATTAAGTTAATCAATAATGTTCAATTCAACTCAAATCGGTTCAGTTTCTGTATAAACAAAGGAACAGAATAATATAAGTGATTATCAAATAGGATATGTATCATTAATAAACATTTCCATAATATTATGATATACTGTATAAACACACTTCTACTTATATAGAATAGCTGAGGAGTATGCCAATCGCTAAGATAAACATTCTAATAATTAAGATAATACAGATACTATAACCAAAATACTGAACCACGAGGGAAACAACTTCGCTAGCCGTTAGCTTTATTAGCATTGTCTCGCGGTTAGCTGCCTGTCAGAATGCTAAGCAGATAAGCGTGGCTTAGAACTCCGTAATAGAGCAATCTATATATAGAATATATACAACGGTGTGTTTGTGCAACACTACCGGTCATCAGCATAGACAATATCAAATACAAGTATACATTAACACGATTGTACAACTCACATCTTCAGTGACTGAATGTCCGGTGCACAGACGTATCCCTCCGCCATGGAGCAATACGCACTTGGGACTATTTGGACTATTTGTACATGTTAACTAGCGTAATAACTCCAAGATAAAGGTGAAGTAGAATAAACATATACACATATAATCGTGTTCAATAATTCAGAAGACCCCCATGAACAACTTAAAAAGAGAAGGAGTTACCCTGCCTGGAGGAAGCCCGACGCCCTGTCTGGAGCCAGGCCCAGAGGGAGGGCTCGCCGGTGAGCGCCTGGTGGCTGGGTTTGCCACGGAGCCCAGTCGGGCACAGCCCGAAAAAGCAACGTGGCTCCTCCATCTCCATCCTATGGGCCCACCACTCGTGGAAGGAACCGTGGGGGTCGGGTGACCTGTCACATGGGTGGCAGTGAAAGTCAGGGGCCTCGATGGACCAGACCCGGGCAGCAGGAGCTGACTCTGGGGACGTGGAACGTCACCTTGCTGTGGGGGAAAGAGCCAGAACTTGTGCGGGAGGTGGAGCGCTACCATTTAGATCTGGTGGGGGTTACCTCTACGCACAGTCTTGGTCCTGGAACCGTTCTCCTGGATAGGGGATGGACTCTATTCTACTCTGGAGTTGCCCGGGGTGTGAGGCGCCGGACGGGTGTGGGGATGCTCACAAGTCCCAGGCTGAGCGCCGTTACGTTGGAGTTTACCCCAGTAGACAAGAGGGTCGCCTCCCTGCGCCTACGGGTGGTGGGGGGGAAAACTCTGACTGTTGTCTGTGCATATGCACCGAACAGCAGTTCAGAGTAGTCGGCCTTCTTGGAGACCCTGAATGGAGTCCTGTATGGGGCTCCAGTAGGGGACTCCATAGTTCTACTGGGAGACTT
>JAODUH010047743.1:0-19515 GCA_027564835.1 Typhlichthys subterraneus
GAATGATTTTTCTCAGAATAAATGTACTTCACATAAAGGTTGCATGTTGCTCATGTATTTCAATGTGACATCAAGCTTTCACCAAAAGTTGAATTTGTATAATGGTTTTTACTCAAATTTAACAGGGGTGCCAATAATTGTGGAGGGCACTGTAGTTCTATGGTCGGCGTCCATCTTAGAAATCGGTCAAAACTTGCTTCAATGAATTGTCAATGGCCAGAATGGCATTGTTGCTTCTAGTTATTATATAGTTCTGTGGGCAAAAGGCACTTGAACCAGTCCCCTCTAAACCCTCTAATAACCTGCCTTAATCCAGCATGTTTGAAAAGAAAAGCATGGTGGGTATATGACCGTGTGGTGATAGTGAAGTTTGGGATGAGGTAAGGCTCACACAACTGCATCAAGGGAAACAAACCCCGAGGTCATTTGAGAGATTAAAGAACAATTATCTCAAGACAAGACACACAAAATCTCATAGTACAGTAGCTACAGTATGCTCAGATGAATACCGACCCTGATCACTCCCTCAAAACTGTTATGAACACAACCCTGCAGACCTGGGGTCAGCAGTGTACACACAAGTGTAGCAACAGTGAGAGAGGAGCAGGTGCCAGAGGAGAATACTGTAGAGTAGCATCATGATAAGTAGTGACCAGCCATGATGATGAGAAGAATTCAGTCTGGAGCAGAACACTAACAAAGAGCTTCCCTGTTCTGGGCCTTAGAAACCTTCATACATACAGTACAGTACCTGCAACTGATGCATCCAGTGAAACCTTAATACTCAATTGCTCTGCACGGTGAAAGGAATGATCATGAGGTACTGGGATTCCTGTAGTCTGCTATTCAGAGTACTACAGGAATGTCATTAACCCTAAGATCTGCAGCGATAAAAGTACAACCTTACTTAGCTCTCCAATATACATATTTGCAACATTTTCTTTAAAAACAAAAACATGTACTATCAATGGCAAGACAATAGAACCTATTGGCTAAGTAAATGTAGTGTGCGGTTTCACATTGAAGCGAAACTACTTGCATTGCAAACAAACACCCTCTTAATGATACCAACATACTGTACAAGAATTTGGGTGAACATATTTCGTAATTAAAACAAAACTTCCGCGTTTTAAACAGGTTGCTATTTCTCAACCCTGCCCATATTGAGTTTAGGTAGGTTCTAATGATATGAACACAGCATTGGCCTACTGAATATGATAACGATATTGACGCTTATCAGGCCTGCATACCATGCAACCTGCTTAGCCAGGGTGGGAGAATAATGCCTGTGAGTTCCAATAATTCCTGTGGCCTCTTGGACCATAAAAGATCGATGGAGCCTAATTTCCCAATTTCTTTACAGAATAGGCTACAATATGTAGAAGACTTGTTTTGTCTATTGTTTGTTCTGTATGAAAGCACTTCACAAATCCTGTTGAGTGTCCTGAAGTGTATCATATAGGCTACAGTATTTCAATAATAAAGAAAACATTCCATTATATTTGTTTTATGACTAGGCTATGAAAACAGGCTTACTGTAGAGTATACTATATAATGTATCACTGAAAAGGCAAAAACAATACAATTATAGTGTTTTCTGCTCATGTGCTCTTTCCATTGAGCACACCAGGTTCAATTGGTTCTTAAGAATGTCTATTTAGTTAGTACAGTATCTGGTGTCATTTGAATATTTCATTTGAGAAGACATTCAATTGTTTTAATGCAGCAATTGCTTTTCTAAGATATGTGGGTTTGTGCAATGTATGTAGTTAAGAAAACGAGCCATGCCTGAGAAACCGTAAAATGACAGTTGATACTTTGGTCAATGCTGACAATTACGGTATATCGTGTTTTTTTGGGCAAAGATCATCTAGTGTAATGTTTTTTCCTAATAAAATAACTGCATTTGAAGGGAGCTCTGTTAACATGCTGTATACCAGAGGGAGCCAGAGACCATTGCCTGGTATTCAAAGCCAGTTTAAACAGGTTTTCATAATTGAAAAATGCTTCACAATGTCTCACGCCTAAAGGCAGACACCTGATTTGGAAAATGTCTTCTTCAAAATACATATGGTTAAAAACAAAACTACTCAAGAAGCTGAGGAATTCTCTGGCACTGGAATGTTTCTTTATTTTTTAAATGTTGCAAACAAACTAAGAGCAACACATGAACATAACATAACCAGAGGAAACTTTAAAGACGAAGAGATGAAAGATGAAAACTGCCTGTCTCCCTTTAATAAGGAAGTGGTGGATGAGATTCACGGGCTGAAACAGTCTACCAGGTGCTTGGAATTCCAGGGACCTGCATGGCATCTCCGTAACGATGCGTTGACCAGGCCCTTAGCATCCTGATAGAAGGTGGCATCCATCTGCAGCAGGAAAAAAATAAAAACGCTATTAATCGTACAGTCCAATAAACTCCATAGAGCACATATTTTTAGCATGGACCAACTACCACCAGATCCCACAATAAAGTTTAATATAGCATACTAGGCCTGTGGTTTACTTCCACTGGAAAGCTGCACTGAAAGTCTTCTGATTGTCAAATCTAAATCACATGTACATTATATTCCCTTCCAAGAACGTACAGCAGAACAATTTAAAAGACCAAATTCTGATAGAACCCATGGTCGAACGTGAACAACCTCATGTGAATACATGTGGTCAACGCCACACCAAATCCAAGACAATATTGGGACCAACATTAATGACAGAATCCGTAACAGCACATATTTGCTTTCAAGTAGCCCCGACAAAATGAACATCCCTGCAATTTCTAGGAAAACAATATTTTAAAAAACAAACATGATCCATCATCCCTTGAGTGCTAGGCTTAACCTCCTTGGCAGAAGTAATACACGTCAGTTAGTAGTTGCAACAGATGTGCATTATAAACACTGACACACCTTAACACTGTGGTAAGTAAGAAGATCCAAGAGATAGCTATGGCCACCCAGCTGTGCCACCTTAATGAAGTAGCTGTACAAAGCTCTCTTGCAAAGTCTACTCGAGAAGCTGGCCCCACTCACAGATGGAGAGCTATGGAGGAAAACACGTTGATATTCATAAATATCAGACAGTATAGACACTATATAGACAATGTTTATTTTTTTCTGAGCTACAATCTGTTTAATTGTGTGTCTTCTAATTTGTACATACTCATCAACAATTTTGCCTTTCCCAATGTCCAGAACTTCAATGTCTTTGTCCCCAAGGCACCAGTTGATGCTGAGGGCATCTTGGCAGGGTGAGGCAACATTGCCCACCTGGGGACCACTCAAGAAGAAAATGTCCTGTTTTCTGTAGGGTGGAAACAAGTTCTCCTCGCATCCGTTTTCAAGTCGCTTGTTGATGATGTCACACATGTGATCAGTAGAGTGAGTTTTGGCCCCTGTATAAACAAAGCCATCAAACACACCGGATTCAAATGAATGGATCGTTATCCGGCTTCTGCGGAGACTGACAATGCATTCATCTGAAATTATTAGATCCTGATCCTGCATGTTTTAGATGTCTCCAACGTGTTCCAGCACATGGGAGACATCTAAAACATGCAGGATCAGGTTTGCTGCTATATATGATAGCTGTTTGCTGCTATATTAATGTGTCAAACGTGCATGTTAGTGCGTGTGTGTTGGTGTGGCCTACAGAGCATTTGTTTTGGTCTGAGACTCTGGTGCGCATAGTGTGACATCTTCTGGAAGCATATCAATTAGATTCACTTTAAACAGTCCCAGGTCACACTGTCTAATCACTCCCATTTCATTCCTGTGTGTGACACAAAACACTGTTATTTACCTAGCACTACGGGTGTAACGATACTGAAACTGAGATACAAACGTCCACGGTTTCGTGTCGTGGTTCCGGAAGACAGAACTGAGGACCGGTCCGGTCCACGCACGCACACACGTGCGCGCACACACACCAAACCTGCTACAGGTGCAGCCTGTTGAGCCTCATATATGTTGCTACTGTCATTAAACTACAATGTTCATTTCACATTTAGCTCAACACTAGATTAGAACCGCTGAGCCTTTTTATAGCTGTCAAAACACAATACACAGAGATTTATGAAATGCGTGTGTTCTCATTCATGGAACTAACCCCCGTCACCACGATGTCGGATTATGGCAACAAGTCTATTGCCTTTGCTTTTATACTCAAACGAAACAATGTGGAATAACATCAAGCTTTATTTAAAAACAATGCGTGTGTGTCATTTTGCTGAGAAACGTCAAGACACGCAGTGCACACACACACATACTGTGTCATCTTCGTTGGTGGGAATTAAGCATGAGGCTGCAGTTACCTTTCTTGTGAGTGTCTTTTTTATGATGTCTACAGTATCTGACGTGTGTCAATACAATATCAATGATGTCCGCCAAGGTATGAAAACTGTCCAAAACTGCCAGGTTATTTTTAATTCAGTCTCTGGCCGCTGTCTGTTTTGCCATCGCAGTAAATGTGCTTCCAAACTGTTTGTTCGTCTGCTTGCATTGTGTTAATTGTTTTAATGAAGCTACAGTGTTCTTAGTATTCCAAGTTGTAGATTATTAAAAGGTGTCTATTTTAAACATGAATATAGCAGCAAATAATTACTATTTTTTATGTTAAGGATATACTGTAAAATTGTCCTTAGCAGGGTGTTGTAACATAATGTGATCTCATTTTTCTGTTTACCTAGTTCACCTAGAGCTGGCAAGCATGTGTGGGCAGCAAAAAAAAGTGTTCTTGTTTGGCTGAGACAGCAGGTCCTAGTGTGCCATCTAGTGGCAGAAAGTATAGAAAAAAAAGAATATTCTACAGAATGAATGTAATAAAGGCCAGAAAAATTCCCAGATAAAACTGCTCAGGGGTAGAAAAAATAAAACCGAGATATGAACCGAACCGTGGATTTGGTGAACCGTTACACCCCTACCTAGCACCATGCTGCTAATGTAGAGTGGCTTGATGAAGTGGCTCAGCAGTGCCCCCTGGACTCCGGTGACCGTCCAGCGACATAACTTGTCAGTGCCGGACATGCAGCAGACCTTAGTGCCCCAGACACTGGGGTCAAGGAAGGCTGAAGCGATCAGCAAGCCGTTTGAATGGTACTGAAGCTTCAGCGACGTGAAAGTGTTGCTCACAAACCCCCTACACAAGATAAGAAGACATTAATTTAGTAAAGATCTGAACCTATAGACACACTCTCTCACACACACACTCTTACCAAAGAGCAATTAAAGAGCAATTAAAGTGTTACTACACAATGTGTTCATTTTAGCTGTAATTTGTTTTAGCTGTAAACAAAGTAATATGACTGACCTGTGATGAGACACAATGCTGACAAAATTCCCATTTTTATAAAAATCTGGATTTTATGGCCTGAAAACTGATCTACACGTCATATCCGTTAAAACCCCAGGACCTGGCTGGTTTCCAACAGTACACTCGGTCCGCTCATACATCATTCAAATTCAAATGTTAAAGGGGGTCCACCTCACAAGCCCCTCCCCTCACTCAGTTCAAAGTTGTGCAATGGAGTCAGGCTCTACTGGGGTGCAATTACACTTTTAATACACTTCATCCTACCACTATGTTTTACATGAGAATTTTGATTAATTTACGTAATGAGTCCAGTCCTTTCAGACAACTGGCCACACAACTGGAAAATCAACCAAGAGTCTTCTCTGGCCTTACTTGACATAGAAGTTCTTAGCAGCTCCCTCTGGTGGATGGTTGGTGTAGAGATGCAGGTTAATGTTGGGTTTAAGATGAAGCAGGTGGCTGTCTGAGCAACTCTCAAAGATACAGTCCTCCTTGGATGTTGGAAGAGGGTCGAAGAAGAGAAGAAGCTGCTTGTACAAGAACCTGAACAGATATCAAAACATTCTAATGACATCTAGCCTCGCGAGGCCATACTGATCTTACGAGCTTCAGTTTAATTTCGCTATGAGAATCAGTCTGGGAAGCCTTGAAATCATTGCGAATGTGTCCGAGTAGCAAACAAATTTACCAATCAGCGTCGTATTGATAGCTATACCGCCGTGGTTTAGGTGTGCGGCGTGGTTTAGGTATGTTAAGTACCTGCCCAACAAACAGTTTAAATGGACAGCTTCCCAGATGGAATTGTGACTAACAATTAATCTGGCCTGTCATGTTAACTGACATCATATCACATGTTTTCAGACATAGGCAGCCCAAAAGAAAACTGACTGGGTTGTCTTATTTTAGTATTTATGGTTCGGTAGGAACTCCATATACATTTTTTTTATTTCAACAACATGTACTACATGTACTAAAATCAACTAATAAGCAAATTAACAATGAGAATTTGTTCATTACAAAACATTATGCAGTTGTGAGTACCAAAACCAATTGGATAAAGTATTATGCCATTCATAATTATTAACCCTCATTATAAATAAATGAACCTGTTAACATACTGTACCTCTTGAGTGCTCGCCTAGCAATGACGATGGCATGGCAGTCGTGGACCATGGTTCCATTGAAGCAAAGCCATTTGGTACAGCTGGACTGGCCTGTACCCAATGCTACCACTTCCAAATACTGAGAGTCGTGACCTGCTGTATCCAACATTTCTGTGGAGGAAACCGGGGTTCCTGACATTAATCCGTCTTCTCACAGATGGGATGGAGAGGAAATGACAGCCTCAGAAAGAAAGAAAGTGACTTCAGGGGTAAGGGGAGTAAAAGAGCATGAATTCCTTGTTCACAGTAGGAACACCGCTTTGTGTCCCTACTGCAACATGGCATCTTTGTTTGGTGCCATGCTTCCTAGTCCCTATGCAAATACCATCTTGTGAAAGGATGTGTCCTATTACATGGTGGATCAAAGCACATTTCAAACAATAACATCCTAATCCCCATTGATCTTGACATCTGTTAACATTTTACATTTCTATAACTACATATTATTTTGAGGTAATCTTTTACATTTTGATTGATATTAGTACTGCAATTGTTCTTCCCAAGCCAATGTGAAACCAAAACAACGAAATGTAAAACCCCTTGGATTAAAGCGTTTAGATTCACGGTGTCTTCCCTTTCATTACCATTTCCCACAATTCATTATTTAGCCATTTATACTATTATTTTGATATTTGGCGTAGACAAACCTGGAAGTTCCGCCTTAATGATAGACAATGAGCCTATGAGCTGCCTGAAATCAGTAGCTGGATTACATTCATTCTAGCATTGGTTCTGCAGTTGTCAGATGTGTGTGTGTGTGTGAGAATGAATGGGTGTGGGATGAGTGTGTTTATTTACATGACCTACCATCTAATGTTTAAGCAATATTCCTAGCTAGGTAGTGTATCCCTGCTAAAATATCCAGTATAAACCAGCATGAATTCCATGCTGGCCCAGGCTTGTTCATACTGGTTAGTACTGGTGTAGTGCTGGTCCATACTGGTTAATGCTGGGGTAGTGCTGGTCTAGCTGGTATACCAGCACACCAGCAACCAGCAAGGGATGCTGGGGTACCAGCAAACCAGCATCCCATGCTGGTTCCAGCATGCAAAGCATACCTTATGCTGGTGATCAGCAATGCTGGATTTTTAGCAGGGTAGGTTTAAGAAAAGATAGACTAAGTCTGACTTGGCACACATACCACACAAGCTACAAAGCAAAATGTCTCGTTTCAGTTCAAAAACACAAAAAAGTTTGAAATTCCAATTCTGCAGCTTCAAAGGTAAGGTAAGCATGCTGGAGAACAACTGTTGACACTTTAAATGTACATCAACATGGTTTGCCTTACTATACATACTTCACCTCTCTCTAGCACAAATGCTGCCATGTTGCTTTTACAGCTGTAGAACTCAGGACTCATTTTCAACAGGTCATCAAACGTCTTGCTGCTCATTGCCGCTATATGGTTCTTCTGCCAATCAGCTTGCCAAGCTGGAGAATAGTGAAGTGGTTTGTTTGGTCACAACAGTACAAACAATCTGTTCCTAACATATTTCCCATATTCCCCAAAGGTGTGGTCAGATATGTGCACAATACATTCCAAGACAAATTATGCATTAGCGTGACAAATCATTTGCCGTCACGTCATCATGGACCCACTGATTCTCATCACACAGGTCATATGATATGTATTATGATAACATACTATCTACAACACACAAACAAACACATGTTCCTTTACAAACAACAATGCTAAACAAAAAGATAAATGTCTGTAAGAACACTAGGAAATAACATCCAAATGAGAACCACTGCCCTAAGACAATACCAACCAAGTGCTTCTTCTCGGGGCCGTCTATGCCGTGAACAAATTAACAGAGTTGAAATGCCAGGACATTACCTTTAACCTTCTCACTCTTGCCTGTGTTCTGCAGGCTGGCAGGCTGGCCCAAGAAAGGCCTCTCATTCGCGAAGCTGTCACTGGCAGGTGGCCCACTACTATCATCTGACTCTTCCTCCTGGTAAGAAAACTAGAATTGCATTCAAATACAAAGCTGATTTAAACTCAGGCTTAGTCATTCTCGAGAACGCTTGCTAACTTGTAACTCAAATCAAAGCAAACTTCCTCAGAAGCTCCGCCCTAGACGTTGACACGCATTGCCAAGCCAAGCGGGATTGTTGCGAGTTGTGTTTGCCACTTTGTTTTTGCTCGTATTTATGGAGCCAGGGCTGCGTAGAAGTACCAAGGGTCTCGTTTATAAACGTTGCGTACTTAAAAACAGGACTAGAAACGTGCGTATGCCACTTTCCACGCAAAAGTTGTGATCTATAAAAAATTAACTTGACGGGAGAATGTGCGGTCCTCCACGCACACTTTGAACCATGCGTACTCACAAAAAATTTGATAAAATGGTAAACTGCGACTTCAATGGCAGAAGTAAGTAACCCTTGAGAGATGTTTTTAAATTAATAACATTTTGAAAAGTAAATAGAAATATAACCTCTCATGTACAGCAAGGATGTCGCCAGACCTCAAATATGAATTTTAAATATAGGCCAACAATTTATTATTAGAAATGACAGAGTAGGCGTGATATAGGCCTAATTGTTAGACAGACTTATGAAGACGCACATGTCAATTGAGATAACAATGTGTAAAACAATAACATGTATTAAGATGTTTTCTTTTCAGCTTGCTGAATGTTAGTGAGCAAATAAAGTATTAGGAAATATCTTCTCTCAAAAGGATTGCTTTGCTTTGTCTGTGTGTTTCATGTTGAATATACGTTTTACAGCTGTATATTTGTGTTTTAGCTTTAATGTTGGCCTTATTAGTTTCGGCGTGTTACGGAACAATACCTACTGCATTGATTATAGCCTACCACAATTGCGATATTGATTGGACACCATTACAGGAAGTTCCGTATTGAAGAAATTGCTTTTATGCTGAATCTACTTGTAATAATACCTCAGTTTTATATGCACAGGTGTGTTTTTCCTCCACGTTACTTTCCAATATATCTTTACATAATATCCGTCTTCGTGCCATTTGTTGTTGGATGGAAAATAATTATCTAAGTCATATTAGATCAGTGTCTCAAACTTGACAAAAATGTTCATAATGAATTCCCCACTAACCACGCATTTCTAGTGATTGGTGAAATTACTTTTGTGGGGTTTCTGTTGGGTTTTGCCGTCATTGCAGTCATAATTTAATATTTATTCAGGGAGTTTCAGTAGCTGCGTTTACATGGACCCTACTATTCCGATTGGAATCGGGTTAAAAGCCCAACCCGAAGGAAAATTCCCCATATAAACACCACAATCGGAAGAGAAACAGCCAACCCGATCGAAATCCTTCCAAAGCAGAGAGGTACTATAACCCGATAGATAGAAGAATTCTACCATTTAAATGGTTAAACCCGATTACGTACCGGTTTTGCATTCTCATGCGCATTACATTTTGTTTGGTGCCGGTGAACTATTCTGCACAGCCACTGTACAATGGATGTATGTTAAGAACGGTACAAAGTCTGGACAAATCAACTGCGATGCAAATTACTAAATGGGAGTTAGTGACCCAAGAGTGTAGATGCCAAAATAGTAAGGCTAATATAGCACCTTTGGCAATACATTGCACCATACACCACTTACATTATCATCCAAGAGATCAGAAGGATTAAGCATGCAGCTTTCCATGGATATGGGGGTGCGTGACGTCTCAGTGCTGTTATTGTCTGACAACTCAGCTTCTATGACTGTGTCATGATGTCTTGACTTCAATTCTGGGCCAGAACTGAGCAGAAAAGGCAGGTGGAGTTAAAACAACACTTTTAATACTATAAATAAATGTACATTTTACTGCATTTAACTATAGCCAATGTGGTACTACAGTACAAAATTATCTTATAGCTCGTGTATGAAATAATTTGCCTTTTGAGATAGTTTCAATATATTTTGAGCATACAAATATGTTGTCACTACATTGACGCTGTAATTTGTAGATTACTTGCTCAGTGAGAGCTGGACATTGTTACCTCAGACCGGTGCTGCCACAGAAATCTGATTCTCCAGCCTCAGCCAACTCTTCAGGGACGGAAGAACTGTTCATGTTCTTAAACATGGGGTCAAATTTAGACAAAGCCTGAAAACAGGCAACGCCCCTCCTAGGAAAATAATCCTTAGGTTCTCTTGCGGTTGCCATGTTTGCTTTTCAAACCTATAAAACCCCATAGAGTAAAAAAGTTAAGATACATTAAACTACACAAACAATAGTCGTCAGCATACGTATTTAAATGTCGTGTTGACAATTGAAGATATGAAAAAATGTTATATCATGAGATAAGAGCAAGACCACCCTGTTCATTTTAGCCAACTTGATTCATATTGTTTGCCCAAAACCTCAGGGTTGAAATGTAACAACGTAGAATGTATGTTGTTAATATTACTGTAAAATTAGGCTATGAATGACGCTGCCATACCCTGAAATCAAGAAACGATGCACAGTTAACGTTATTTAATCACAGACAGTATACTCCCAAGACATCGCGTTAGCCAATTAGCCTTCTGGTACCGTACATCTACCGTAAGACGCGTCGTGCTTGCCGTAGCAGAGCTTTTACCTGGATACAATTATTATTGGGTATAATTTTCGATGTGCAAGATATGTGTTTTGTTTGCTATGTCAAATTCTTGTTTAGCGTGCCATATATTATAAATAATTAATTATTTTTTACCAGTTAAAATATTTAGAATATAACCATAAAATTCGCTTTTTTCATAGAGTGATCACTTTTGGACACGACACCTTTATCGTAGCGGTCTGCCACATGGCTTACATTAAATCCTTTTCACAAATATATAATATAAATCAAGCAAAGCGTATAATTTGTATGGATAGAACATGCTGTTTCCAATTAATCATACAATTCACACGTTTGTGTTCAATACTTAGCCTAACAGTTCTATGTTTATCAAAGGATTAAATGTTACAGTAAAACAGTGTAGACTACTTGCCCGTGTTGATGATAATAGCTATACCGGGCTAAACCACCACCCTGAACAGGCCCGGGCAATGCGGGCCTTGTGAACTCTAGCGCCCCCACCTGGTATGTTCAAACAGTCAACAAAATATATTACCTGTAAAATAAGATATATCACCAAAGCCATAATATAGCAAACATACTTCATCCAATAAACACTCTATATAAAGCAAAGTTGGTTGGACATGTTTATAAATCTAATTATATTTAGTTATTAGGAGTTCAATTACTGTAATGTAGCCTATATGGATGGGTGGAAATTGGAAATTATTCAAAAATGAATAATATTGTAGCCGCCTCGATAGCTTTTCTTAATTTTTTACAATACAGTGATTTTTCTGAGATTGAAATTGAATTGAGGTGGCCTGTCACGTTTTATCTATGGCAACAGTAAATAAGCAAATGTGTGTGGAATAGCTGAATAGTTCCCATGAATATTAAATAAGCAGCACACACATAATGTGTGTGTAGGCTACTGCAAACAATTGCACAAACAGGAAAAACGCACATGGACACTATTCCAGATCCATTTTCACTTCAGGGGATTTTGCAACATCAACAAAAAGAAACCATGAGTGAACTAATAACCTAGCAGAGACTTTCCTGAACATGCGTGTGTGTGTGTGTGCGTGTGTGCATGTGTGTACGCGCGTGCGCGTGCACGCCATGCATACTTCTTTACTGTCATTGTGTTTTAAGCGATGAGGATGATGACAGTTAACCTTATATAACGTTGTAACACGAGAATGTACTTAATGTATTTATTTGTTTGAATTACGGTACTGTTAAGAATTTCTGAATATTATACGCCGCGACCAGACTCCTGATAAGCGGATGAAGATGGATGGATGGATGGATGGATGGATAAATATTATAAAAACAATCCACTAGAGGACATAATCTGTGCTTTGCCTAATTTTCTTCATTGTATGACCTACACTACTGTAAGTAGAGATAACAGCATTTGCAAGACTATAGATGCTGCATTATAGCTGACAGTATGTAATAATGGAGTGTTACAAAAGTACATGCATTTATGGGTACATTTCAAGTTGTGTGTATTGTATTGGCATTAGGTATTTAGTGTGTACGTAGTGTGCATTGTATGTGTATGTTACACAGAGTATGTGTGTGTGTGTGTGTGTGTGTGTGTGTGTATGGGGGGGACAGCTGTAAAGACAGGTGTTGACACACAAACACACAAATAGATAGATATCGTATCTAGATAGAATAGATAGATAGATAGATAGATAGATACCGTATAGAATAGATAGATAGATAGATAGATAGATAGATAGATAGATAGATAGATAGGCAGACAGACAGACAGACAGACAGACAGATCCTCATACTGTACTCTTGCATCATGTATCTTTAAACAAGACATGGAGACTTCTTCACACTGTGTATGGTGATGAGGGAGAGAGACGCAGGGGAGGAGCTGCATGTCCCTGCATATCCCCTTCCCAAATGTGTGTTTCCTCTCTGCATGAGTGTCGTGAGGTATTTCCCCTGTCTGACATCCTGCTCTTACGGCACACTGTGCTGTTCTTGGTGAGTCTCATCAGGATAATTATTCGCTTACGGCCATTCGGAGCATCTGCCTCTCCTTCTGTTGACCTTCCACCACACTCCCCCTCCTCTATTCTCCTCCCATCCTCTCCATGCTGCCTCTCCACTCTTCTCCTGCTCTGATTCCTTTCTACTCCTTTTCTCCTCTCTCTTCTCCTCCTCTCCTTACAATCTTCTTCTGTTCTCCCCATGTCATTTCTCATCTTCTCCCACCTCAGATTCATTATAAGCAGAAATGTTGCTCCTCCATACTTTCCAGCCAGGTTTACAATTATTGTACAGGTTCATACACATTCTACATGTATTCTAGAACGATATAGGAAAGACGGAGGTTAGTAGAGAAAAAGAAAAGTATTCACAGAATACTGTGGTGAAGACTCAACGTACTATATAAAATACATGATGATTATTCATACGATATAAAACAATCCTATATGATCTCTCTATCTGTAACCCTGTAGCATATCATGTTCAGAGGGTAAACCAATTAACAGAGGAATTACAAACTATCTTCATCCAACACAATGCAAAGTGTTGTGTCTGCAGGTAGGATAGGCTCTTGGGTATGTAGTACATAACACTTTACTGACATCTAACATCTCTCACTCACCTGTCAGTTATTAAGGTTGCACCTGTTGGGTGAGACAACAGATATTTTCATATTGATTAGTGTATACACAATATTGGCAGCTTTGACTAAGAGAAGCGGTCTAATCACCTGTCTCATCTATTCATCTTGGGCTTGCAACCTCCATCTTGGAGTCTCGGAAATTATATGTGATGCTATACTGTATCTTGCTCAGGTGTGACATTAATATGATATGTGTGATATACATGTATGTCATGTAAAATATGTGATATTGTGTATTAAAGTAACAAACAGATATAGCAGGACATTAACTAAAGTGAGATATTTATTACGATGTACTATATTTTTACTAGTTACATATTACATTATTTCAGGAATTGTTTATATTACCCCAGGGGCTCCTGCAGCATCTCCATGGACCCCCAGTTGAATAACCATGCCCAGATTGTTAATGAAACAGCTAAAACATGTTAGATATAATGTTAGAGATTGGGGGAGTATTTCCTGCATATGCAAAACAGTGTCAGATGCAACTTTGGGGGAAGGGGTTTCATTCTCACCTGCAGCATGCAGGAGATGTAGTATATAAATATTGAGATTGCCATTTGTAATGTAAGATGCATTTCAAGTGCAGTTTGCCCTCACATACGTCATTCAGATATCCTAATGGCATGCTTCTTGTTGTTAGAACACCGAGGGCTTTAATGTAGATGTGAAATCATGATATGTCCACTACAGGAGCAGTGCAACATCAATTACTGTAATGCCGTCTGAATTGACGGGGACACAAAAAGAGCAGGGGGCATCGACAGGCACATCGAGACTTGGGCATCAATAAGACATCGCCCTGCCTTGGACATCAATTAAACATCACAGGCTAGTGGGGCATCGCTGGGATCGTACCGCAAGTAGATGAATTCTTATGTATAGACAGGATTTCCTTTCTAAGCAGTCTTGTTCAACTGGGCATAAAGTACGTGTGTGTGTGTGTGTGTGTGTGATTCAAATGTGCAGTGGGTCTGGGTCTTTCCCCTGAGCGGTTCTGTTCTGTTCTTCTCCAAGGTGACGCGTGTTTCCATGGCAGCAACCTCAGCCGGCATCCCGTTTCCCCTCTCTCTCTCTCTCTCTCTCTCTCTATCTCACTGTCTCTCTCTCTCTATCTCTCTCTCTCTATCTCTTTCTCTCTCTCTCTCTCCATGCTGCATACATCTCACACCACAGTAAGCAGGCCATCAGGCATCATTCACATGGCCAAGGGTGGTCCTTCTCGTCCTGGCACTGGGATATATCTGGTATGAGCATGAGGACTACATTGCCTCCTCAATGTGCCTTAGTCTCTGTCCCTTTGTTGCCCTCACGTTGTTTATAGACACACACACACACACACACACACGCATGCACACACACGTACACCTAACAGACATCCACATGCATGTTGGGCTGCTCTGTGCCTTGGTTTAGAAATGACATAAGCGTAATTTTGGATGGCGCCACCGAGTCTAATTTTAGCCGATTATTTTCTGCAACACAATCCGTTCACACTTGTTAATTTATGTGGAAGGCTCACACAGTTAACTGGCATCGTTTCTATTCAATGAGCCAGTGGAATCAGCTGTGTCTCCGTTTCACTGTTTTAATTCACCATTCACTGGCATTTGGCTTTATATCTGAGTCAAGTGGCAAATAGTCTGGGGTGTTCTCTCAGTAGTTTCCACCAGCCCTCTCTCTTTCTCGCACCGTTTATCAATTTTCCTGAACAATACAAACACACACACGCACACACACACACACACACAGAAAGAGAGAGCGAGCAAGTAATGTAGATGAGGGTTTTCCATACCCAGTATAAATCAATATATCGGATCTATCGTGTTGTGGGAATGTGTTGCGGCTTGCGAGTCTCTGAGTGTGTGTGCATGTGTGTGTGTGTGTGTGTGCGGGTGGGTGCGTATTTGCACTTGGTCTCCGTAAATGAATGCGCACATGTTTAAATCAATGTGTATATAAGAGGTGCATATAGTACATGCTTGACAGACGGAGAGAAGAGAGAAGAAGAGAAGCATATACAGTAGTAAACTGTGAATGCAGGTGAATGCATGCAGTATAATCTGTGTGTGTGTGCGTGTGCGTGTGCGTGCGTGTGTGTGTGCATGAGAGCCAGAGGTTAATCAATACTGACTGTAAGTGATTGCTATAATGGGTCCATACTGTACCTGTAAAGGAACTGGATGAAGATGGGTTAGTGTGTGTGCGTGTGTGTGTCCTTCACTGCAGGGCAGTCGTAGTGGGTGTGGTTGGGGGGCAGACAGAGCCCACTCACTCTTTGGTGTACTATAACAGTAATTCAATTGAACTGGCGAGCCCAGGCCTTTGGGAATTACATTCTGTGTGTGTGTGTGTGTGTGTGTGTGTGTGTGAGAGAGAGAGAGAGAGAGCGAGAGAGAGAGAGAGAGAGAGAGCGTTCTTTCAGCAACCTGATCTCCAGTTCTCCCCCAATACAGAATGAAAAGTGTGAAAGGCCCATAGAAGCCTGTAGATTTTCTTTGGTTGGTTTCTTTGGTTCACTGCTAATGTTTTATCTTATATATTCATGTTCGATAATGCCTTCTCTTCTATTCACACATTTTGTTGTCCAACCTCCCTTAATAATCTTTTTGCATTGCTCTAAAGTAAGTTCCTTGTATTATACTCCTGGTCTTGTTCCTCCTTCTCTGTCCTTGTGATGAAGCAGTCCAACGTGCTCCTCTTCCTGGGGCTTTACGAGAAAGCAGAGTAGAACAAGACTTTTCCTCCTATGCTCATATTTTACTTTCATGTCCATCACCAATCATTCCAAATCGGTCCATTCCACCCCGGCTGCACTGCACACGCAGCGCGACTTCATACTTTCATTTCACAGTGACACTTTTCTATGCTATTTCTTTATTGTGATCTGTTCCCATAACCTTGTTACTTTGATTGCTATGGCAAGTACACTATTGTTCTATAACAATGCTCAACCAACAGAGAAGCATAAGAAGTTGATTAATCTCCCACACGGATGCATACCCCCTCCCCCAACTCACCAAACACGGTGTCTGAGACTGAGTCGCACCCCCCCGCCAAACAAATGGACTTTGATTAGATCCCCCCAACAGAAACTTTTACATTGCACATATGCAACCACAAAAAATGCGTCTGACAGCCGATGTAGATGCTGTTTGTATGTGTATGTTGTCTATCCCTCCATGTTGAGGGCAATTGTGAGTGATGTTTGGAACATGTAAATGCAAGACATTTTTCTGTGCTAAAAGAGACAAAAAAGTGTAATCTCATCTCATTATCTTATACTTGTTTGTCACACTATTCTGCTACTTATTCTTATTTGTACTGCATCTTGTATCAAAGCTATTGACACATAACTGTGTCAAATTTGGTAAATTCCAAATTGCTGAAGAAAATGTATTTATCTATTCCGGAGCAACCAGCAAGGACACCCTAGCAACTATAGTTTAGCAATCGCCCAGAAGAGTCCACTAACATCAGCTAGCCACCAGCTACTGCGCACACACACATGTGAACACACACACACCCACACGCAGACACTCGCACACACACACACTCACGCACACACACACATGCACACACATGACCAGGAAATACTTACTGCACATGTATTACACACACTCAAGTTCCCATGTGCATGCCATGTATAAATGTACACGCACACGCACGCGCACGCACACACACACACACATATACTCCTGCTTCTTAGTAAAATAATCCATTGTTTATTATAAACCAGACCAGTCCCACACACACACACACACTCGCAGGTTGGGATTAGGCTGTATTTGTGCCAGTAGCCCCAGATCGGGTGCTCATGGTGACAGCGTCATGAGTAAAGACCAATATGTTGCATGTCTCATTGTGTTTGTGCCTCTCCTGCCTTTTGTAGGGCAGCTGATCACTCATCATCCCTGCCAAGCAAATGTTATCATTGTAATGAGCCTTTTGATTTCATAAGGAGAGGGGTGGGGCATTTTGTCTCAGCACAAACATTTGATGTAACTATTAATTCTGTTTAAAACTATTTGTGTTTGCCTTTGCTGTAAACTGAGTCAAACACCATAGCATAAGCTTTACAGTGTTACCTAAGCATTGCAATGCAAATTAAATTATAACGGTAATGAAAATATATTGTGTTCGGTCATATCGTCCACTACAAATCATATTCTATTGATTTATTTGAAAGAAGAATCATGTTGGATTGATCATTTCCTGCTTTGGATGGAAATAATGTGTTGAATATTGAATGCATTCATGGATCATTGACTTTCACTGTCTCTCTAGAGCTGCATCATCTGTGGTGAATAATGCCACAATCGATGACTAATTCTACATCTGCATACTGATTGTATACATGGAGGCCTATTCTGGAATGTGAATATCCATAATATACACATGCACCAAAACAATAACATATCAATTTAGAAATGTGAAGGCATATACATTATATAGTTTATATGTTTATATATATATTCTCTATTTAGGTTGCCTTCACACATTTAAGACCTTATCTGGATATTTGTAAACTGTGTTTTCTGTTTAATCTGGAGTGACATGTGGTGTTAAATCTACATGCCAAAATGTGTCGGATCTAAAAATTACTTTTATTTGCATGAGTGTGTGCGTGATGTTTTTCTCACCCTCTCTCTCTCTCTCTCTCTCTACATCTGTTTCTCTGTTTCACTTGTGGGCTGTAGGTTTAACAAGACATATTTTGTCTTTCCAAATAGTACTTCATAATATTTCATGCACTTGCACATTCACACATGTATGAAAATATATTCTAGGACATAAATCTAATCCAATGAAATATTAGTGTAAAATCATGGAGTTTAGGAATACTTAATATAAAAGCCAGTTATGATGATAACATTTCGAATCCCTTTAGAATCTCCTTTCCTCTACTTTTTTCCCCTGTACATTTCCTCTTGTCTTTTTCTCATTCATTTATCCTCCTCTCATATCTCCTCTGCCATTTACCATGCATCTATTTCTCTTCTCCCCACTTTTCTCCTCTCTGCTCATGTTCTCTCGTCTCTCCTCCCCTCCTCTATAGGAGAGTGCGGTAGAATCAGGTGTAATCTTAAGGTCGCGTCTCATCCACAGTCCGCCCTCTGCGGCCGCTCTGATGCTATTTATGGTGCACATGCAGAGGCAGCGGCCTGGCTCAGAACTAGGCTGAGGGCTTCCGGGGGGAAGGGAAATGGGCGGGGCAAAGATGGCAGGGCCGCCCCCTTCAGTGATAAGTAAAGGCTACACTCTGCTACAGTGTTTAAACTCCGTACAAGTTGACGTACTGTAAACAGACGCGCGGTAACCTGTTGAAGTACTTAACTGTACTTCATTGTTCAAGTTACATTTGACATTTAAGTAAAGTAAATATCAAACATAAAGGCCACAATACAGTATACTGTACTGCAAATTAAAACAATTGTGGTGTGGTGGTGTGTATGTGGGACGGACACAATGGCTTAAATTAGCCAGAAATGTCACTATTATTATTATTTATTCTTTTTGCATACATGTCCGGTATTATGTGTACTGTTCATGTTGCATGTGTATCCGTGTTGCTACTGTACATACTGTACAGTACGCAGCATCATACATTGAAGAATCTTAATAGTGCTGTTTCTCCTTTGTTTGTTTGCTCATTTCAATCTGAGACATTTGCAATATCAGATTTTTTTTTATTTATTTATTTTTTTTTTTATTTGAAGACAAAACATAACAACAACTTAAACCCCTGTACATCACAGTCTAATTTAGCTCAATTTCTGCCGGCATATAAGGGCGACAGATGGAGAGGCTGGGCAGCTCCTCAGACCAGGTGGGGGAGAGTGGAGAGTAAGGC
>JAODUH010047753.1:0-19513 GCA_027564835.1 Typhlichthys subterraneus
TTCTTAGTCTGGCCCCTCCCCTGAGACCACTTTGCCTTGGGAGACCCTACCAGGAGCACTAGGCTCCAGACAACACAACCCCCAGGTTCATAGGGGCACCCAAACCTCTCCATCACGATAAGGTGATGGTTCCCGGAGAGGAACCTGATTGCATAAGCAATTAAATAGATTTGTACATATGCTTATGTATATTTTGTATGTTAACAGTTAAAAATAATATTAAAAGTAAAATGTGTGACATCGCTTTGTTTGATATACCTACAGTTATTGATAATTGATACTATTGAAAATTATGCAGTACATTATGTTCACAGTATCCTTGGTAGATAACCGAGGTACTGTAAACGAGTTTAATCTACAAATGTAATTTTTAAAAAAAATATATTATAAAATAAATGGTAAAATAAGGTCTAAGCCTTTTTATATTTTAAATGTACTTATATTATTGCAAACACTGGACAGGTCCACACTGGAAATGAATTATGTGGCATATGAGGGAGGCTATTGCCTATGTTTTACAGTTGGTTTGACATCCATAGGCCAATTAGATAGGTAGCATAATAGCTTTATATAAAGCACTCTATAGCCGGTATACAATTATGCATAAATAGAGTTTATGAAATTATTAATAAAATGTACAAAGGGTATATTACAAAAACAAGTCTTGTGGCATATGAAGGAGGCTATTACCTATGTTTTACAGTTGGTTTGACATCCATAGGGCAATTGGTGAGGGAGCATAATAGCTTTATATAAAGTACTCTATAGACAGTGTATATCATATGCATGCATAATGTTTATTAAATTATTAATAAAATGTACAAAGGGTATATTACAAAAACAAGTCTTGTGACATATGAGGGAGCCTATTGCCTATGTTTTACAGTTGGTTTTACATCCGTAGGTCAATTGGTCATGGAGCATAATAACTTTATATTTATTTCTACATAGTTTTTAATAAATTAGAAAATGTACAAAAAACATTTTTCAAAAACAAGTCTTGTGGCACATGAGGCATATGAGTCTCTATATTTCACAATTGGTTTGATGTCATTCACTCAAATTGTTTAAGTGCATAATAGATTTGCAATTCGAATGTTGAATATGAAACTAACTTTACCTCCATTAAGAACGGCTGGAACTCTAAAACAAGTCCAAAATATAGCGTATCTTACATATTGGAATGGGCAAGAAAACAACCAATCACCAAATAACTTTAGTATTTATACAACACCGTGCCGAACGAGAAACCCTTACTTTCTTCTACAGGCAGTGACCTCATGAGCGCCATATTAAAACGCTCCTTCCTCTTTCCCTTCCATAACGCAGCTAACGTTACAGTACTAGCTAGCCAACAGTCTGCCTTTTGGATCCAGAACACTGTCAAGAGGTTAACACGACATGATGGAAATTGACTCAATCCAAGAGGCACTCAAAGGTCATTTGAAATTAAATCCATGTGTTTTTTTATGTCTATTAACAGTACGCTGTATGTTCGTTATTGTATGACGGTCACATTAGAAAAATACGAATTCTAGCTTGCGAGCTAATAATGTTAGGCGGCGATGGCTAGCCAGACAGTTAATTAGCGCTGGCTAGCAAATGCTAACTTTCGAAGCATTACGGAAATAGCCTCATACGCCGAAATATGTTTATTTCCTTTATTATACTTACTAGACGTGTTTGGGTTTAATGCACTCGTCATCTGATATCATAAATTGCTTGTCATACCATTGTTGTAATAGCAAATTTGGCCGATTTTACACTTACCTTAGCTGATGCTAGCCGGTTAAACATTCTAATTTAGCTGCATTTATTAGCCAACTATTAGTAAACTGACGAGTAAACTAAATACATAATTCGCAGTAATACGTTGAAATGGTCAGTTGTCTTTACAACTTGTGTTTTGCTACAGCGATTCGTTATTTATTGTTTAAAATGTTCACTAATGTACAATACGTTATTTATTACACTATGGTATAACATGATGGCTATTTACCCCAGAAAGGCAGACTTTAAAATAAAGCTGTCTCTGTACTTCGAGAAGTACCGTACATCAAAGCTTCAGGTGGTTTAATCATTTACTTTAAGACTGAAGATTACTTTTTGTTTTGCTCTCAACAGACTTTGACAAGAAAGTAAAAAAGGAGCCATCTCCTGTACTGGAACAGTTTCTATGCCATATTGCAAAGACTGGAGAGACCCTGTAAGTATTTCTGACCGAATGTAACATGCTTCGTGTTAGGTTTCTACTGTCTGATATATAAACATAGTTGCTTGCTTACTAGTATAGTTTGTAGCATGTTAATTTGGCAAGATTGCCCTACTTCCAATGTGTTTTGTTTTGCTGTTCTATACTTTGTACATGTACATGCTAGTAAAATAATATACTATTTCCAACAGTAAACCAGTTGGCCTGCTATTTACGTTGTATCTAATACTAATTTTTAGTATTTCTATTGTAATAAATTCACTTTTTTTTATGTGACATTCCAATCCATAGGGTCTTATCCTCCTCTGTATTGTTTTTTTCCAGGGTTCAGTGGTCTCAGATTAAAAACTACTTCCTGTTCAAATTGGAGAAGGTGATGGATGACTTCAGAACCTCAGCCCCAGAGCAAAGAGGCCCAGCTAACCCCAATGTGGAGTCTATTCCATTTGAGGATATGAAGGAGCGGATACTGAAGATAGTGAAGGGATACAATGGGTAAGAAATCCAGCGGGTATGTTTTTGTAAAACAGCTATAAATTATGCATACATACAGCAAGTTATTTGGACAATGGATGTAAAACTTCCTTAATTTCTTGTTTCACATTATGTTTCTAGTCAGGCTGTTTTGATTGAGGAAAACACAAGACAAAGCTGTTGTTAAGACAGTACCATTGTACCATAGAATTGCATAATATGGTGCTGGGAAAAAATATTTTCTGGGAATATATCTGCTTAAAGAAAACTGTGATATTGACATGATACACCCATCCAGGACTGGGCAGTTCACTTAATTCAAAGTGTAGACAAATACAATGTGATTATGTTTAAATAATCAGTTGAAGTTGTTGTCCTGGAGCTAGCAGTCTCTACTGAAAGAAATGCATTAGCCCTTCTTAATCATATATTTAAACTATGCTTTAGTTGATTCATAATGACAACTTGTGGAATTAAAATGACCGGGTTTAACAAGTGATGTTAAAGGCAGGGTGAGTTATTATCAAGGACACTTTCTAACTTTGAGCACAAATCAAAACAATATTCCTCCGCAGTGCCGCATCACACATTGAATCGTATTGTGATGTAAAACGTAGTACCAAATAGGGATGCATACCTGCCAACATGCACACATTTTTCGTACCAACTACGCAATTCTCTGTCTATGTACGCAGGTATGAGATCCAAGTACGCAGAACTTGATAGTTTTTTATTTCTATTTTTACATATGCTAGTAAGTTTAATTTAAGAAATAACACATCCACTGAGTATTAATTACATCTCAAGCTACTTGTAGGTAGGGATGCAACGCTTAGAAAATGTGATGGTACGATTATTAATCACAGTTTCACGATTATTATGCATGAGATTCACAACACTAGCAATTACGTTTTGGAAAGCTATCTAATGCCCTTTCTCCTGCTTTACTGCAAATAGCCTAACCCTTAACTCACTGCTACTCTGTGGGGGAAATGTAAATGGGGATGCAATAATTTGGAGCGCATTTAAAGATAATAGGTGGTCGCAGTGGACTGTTTAAACAATTCGTAATTCATCGATGCTGTCTTTTCTGCACTATTTCATTGTGATCGCATTGAAGCCAGAAATGGCAACCTGACACGTGAACGTAGGCCTACTGCTATTAAAGTTAGCAAACCAAAGAAAGTATAATATAATTAATGTGTTAGAATGTTATAAAAGTTAAATTTACCAGCTGGCACTCGACTTGTTTCATTGCTGTGGCTGGGGGCGATACGTGTGCAGGTAGGCCCTCTAATTGTTATACATGTTACAATAATATAACTAAATTATGTAGCTTTTTAAAGGTAATTACTAGCCTACTATTTGGCTATAGCCAAGGCAGGCTATCTTCCTTGCAGTTCATCATGCACTCCCGAAGGGATTTCTCTTGAGTGTTAAGTTGTTTTGCTGCCCCCTGCAGCTTCTTTATTGCAGCGCACTTGTCACTCGTGCGCTGTTTCTTGCTACAGTTCACACTTCAGAGCTAAATTATCGTCAGCGCTGTCTTGAACGGAGACATTCTATATTTACAGAGAAAATCAAGCGTTCTTTACAGTTTTACTGAAACTATGTTAGATAGAAATAGGTAGTTACCAGCCAGCTTATTTTAGTGTGGAGTCAATGATTCTGCCGTGGCGCAGCACAATGAACGCAAAGTAATCTCATTCAATGATGTTGCTCTCATGACAGCATGTGCCGCACAAAATTATTAGAGTATAACTTTGCATTTGTTCCGTCTGCAATCTGCAGATTGTGCCTGGCAATGTTTTGTTTGATTGTCCTCACTGTGCAACCAAATGTCCCTATTTTGAGAGTGAGAAAGGAAAATTCTGTGTAGCCGAACCTTTACGGTTATAAAACCGTGGTGTTTTTAATCCCCGTTAATAGTGAAACCGGTTAATCGCTGCATCCCTACTTGTAGGCCTATGGAGTTTTTGTCACCACACATGAAGATCATGAGTATGCTATAATGTTTTGATGTCTACTGGCTGTAACTGTGTCTGTACGATCCTGTTATGATGCTGAGATTGTCAATTTGCCGTCGACAGACATGCCTTCCCGGTTTACCTTACGTTTTTGACTTCATGCATTGTGGAAAGGTAAACACTCACTGTCCAATTTACAATAGTTATGTGACTGGAGAAAAAGTAAACATGTCCTGTGATAAATGTGCTTATGTTAATTGTTGTCGTATGCTCATTACCGTAGTCATATGCATTATTGTTTCAAGCTAATGTTAGCCAACATATTATAGGCATCCACAGAGTTATGTGGCAGTAAGTGCCTGTATAAATGCTAGTTCACTTGGCAATTGCTAGTGAAAGAAATGCAATTCACTAAAAAAATAGTCGCATTGATAGGATAGACCTAGTATGAAATTAGAGTAAATTTTATTATGCATATTGTTTTTTGCATGATGTCTGTACATTACGACAAGGATCACGTAACCCACATACTTTGCTCGAGAGATCACACAAAAAACTTTAAAAAATAAATGTAACATATTTGCATTAAATTTAGTTGGGAGTTTATAAAACAATGATGATTGAGCTAATAGCAATAGAGGCAGTGCTTCTGAAATGATTGTAGGCTATGCCTGTGTGACAAGGTGCCGTGGCCTAACCTGATCACGTGGCAGCTGTATTGCGTCGAGAGGATGGGAGGGAAGCCAGATGCTGACGAAGTCCTATACCAAGTCGACAGTTCTGTGATTAGACTTTAACAAGATCTCATTCTTCAGTAGATTTGATCAATGTTTGAATTGGTTATGGCCAAAATGTGTAGTAGACTTATTGTTTGAAGTCAGCTATAGTTCTCAGCATCAAACCGATGGAGTGCCTACTCCGGGTAGGGATTGAGTTCTTACCCCAAGTAAAGAAGTTTAAGTACCTCGGGGTCTTGTTCGCGATTGGCCGGAGACTCGGAGCAGAGGGAGCGATATTGCAATCATTTTACCGCACCATTGTGACGAAAAGAGATCTACCGGGAAATTTTTGTTCCTACCCTCACCTATGGTCATGAAGGGTGGGTCATGACCGAAAGAACAATATCAAGTGGCTGAAATGTGTTTTCTCAGAAGGGTGGCTGGCGTCTCCCTTAGAGATAAGGTGAGAAGTTCAGCTATCCGTGAGGAACTCGGAGTAGAGCCGCTGCTCCTTTGCGTCGAAAGGAGCCAATTGAGATGGTACGGGCATCTAGTAAGGATGCCCCTTGGCGCCTCCCTTGGGAGGTGTTCCAGGCACGTCCAGCTGGGAGGAGGCCTCGGGGAAGACCCAGGACCAGGTGGAGATATTATATCTCCACACTGGCGTCCTGAAAACGTCTCAGGATCCCCCAGTCAGAGTTTGCTAATCTGGCTCGGGAAAGGGAAGTTTGGGGTCCCTTGCTGGAGCTGCTGCCCCTGCGACGCGACTCCAGATAAGCGGGAGAAGATGGATGGATGGATGGATGAAGCAATTCAATGGAATTAAATAAATGCAAAATACAAAATCTATGGCTTTTCTGACAACCCATCAAATTATAATCTATAGGTTACTAAATTTGGATTTAGGAACAATTGAATATGTTACAAAAACCAAATGCTACAATCTGTGCTTTGGCTTTACCAGAGACTTTATGACAGAGCATTTATGTAGGGATCAAAATGTTTTTATTTTAGTATTTATTTATTTATTTTTTCTTTCTTTTCTGCTTTACAAAGCTCGCCCCTTTTGGATTTTGAATCACTCGAAGTGAAACAGGTATTTGATTAAGGCTGTGTTTAAAACGAACACGGCCAATTGAACCCAGGCTATTATTTTTGGTTATTTTTTGGCATGGTGGCACGGACATATCAGTCGTAACTTTGACGGGCCACTTGGGAAATCTACCTATTCTCAGGATGGGCAGTCCAACCATGTTTTTCACAGTAGCCTACCTTTCCTCAATGCCGCTGATCTCAAAATAACACCAAACATTGCTTTTTTCTTTGGCATCAATTCAGCCTCTGCATGCTAGTTTGCATCCATTTTCAAAATAATATGTAATGGAGTCGACGAGGAAGACAGTTTTCTCTCTGCCCGAACACGGAAATCTTAACTGAGCCATTAAGGAGAAAAAAAATAGACAGGCAACGAGCCAGCTTCACGCAATGCAAAGTAAATAAAGAGCTCCACCTGGTTAGCATGGTTTTTATAACATGTTGCGCTTCTCAAGGCAGGGGGCCTAAATTGACAGACCTATATCTCAATATCTGAAGGTCATCTTTATTATGGGTGTTGCTCTTGCATGCATGAAATACACGAAGGTTGTCATGCACGCAGTGCGTGAAGATTTATAAATAATCGCAGGCTTTTGCACTTACATAACGCCACATTACGGTTTCGATTGCAATGCAGTTAATCGTGCAGCCCTAGACATCGCCCAACCCTAGTCAAAGTGCCACTCTTGCAAAATAACCTTCACATACATATAATGAAGTTCTACTCAGTTATTGATGGCTGACATACCATAGGAGTAAACGCTGACATTTTAACAACAATCATCTCTAAATGCTTACTAGTCCCTGTTTTTTATGTTTCTTCCATGTCCACCAGAATACCATTTACGATTCAGCGCTTGTGTGAGCTGCTCACAGAACCCAAGAGGAACTACACGGGCACTGATAAGTTTCTCAGAGGAGTGGAGAAGGTGAGTGTTGCCTTAGACAGACTTATTCGGCTCCTCAATGTAATTGAGTCCTGAGAACGTCATCACTGAACTGTAAACATTTTTTTTTCCTAGAATGTAATGGTGGTTAGCTGTGTGCATCCAACGTCAGAGTAAGTGATGTGTTCAAATGCATTGCTACTTTAAATGAAATGCTGAAGTTAAAGGAAAATGGTTGTGATTTATGCATAACTTGTCTGTGATCTTCACTTGTGCAGGAAGAATGGTTGCAGCGGTGTAAACAGAATGAATGGAGTAATGCTTCCTGGCAACACATCTGCATTTACAGACAGGTTAATCCACATTCCTTTTCACATTACTATATTACATTACTATATTAAATTCCCCATCCACACTTAGGGGAAATTATTTAGTGTGTGTGTTAAGGCTGAACGATTAATCGTTTTCAAACCGAAATTGCTATTTGAAACAATGCAATTAGCACATCGCAAGGCCTGTGATTTATATGCGCACCTGACTCTGTTTTTTTCTTGCGTCAATGGTGTATAAATTCATGCCGTCCTCCTTGTTTGACAGTAGTTCTAAGTTACTAAGCTCTAGGCCTACCAGTCATGCTCTGAAATTCAAGACGACTAGTTCTATGGTGTGTACTCGCCCAACAACACGTGAAAAACAAGGAAACGCATTCGTGGGAGATCTGATGATGGAAAAATTGCCTCCGCTGAGCTAGAAGCAAGGTTGGAAAATTTAAGGTAATCCCAAAGAAAACAAAGAGTGGTCAACGGACACCACGCCTACTGTAGTGTCTGCTCGTGTTTCCGAGGAAGTTGGCGACAGGGACCCTTTTGGCACACTTGTGTGCGGCCGTCCAAGATGTGCAACTAAGCTGTTGGTCAAGTCGACGTGCTGGGTGAGAAACTAACAAGGCAGCCAGCGTCCGGTTCTCGAGACGCATTGTTTTAAACAAAAAAAAAGTAAGACGCAGTAGACAAGTAAGACTGACACTTTATAACGATGAATAGGCTGTGTTTAGAACTGTATTTGTTTGTCCAATCTCTAACATGGAAGCAAAGTTTAAAAATTTTACGTTAGAGAGCTATAAACTTTAGCAAAAAAATATTTTATAAAATACAAATTTATATTTATTTTATGGGTGCTGAAATGCAATTAAGGTTTCAATCTAATCATGTTTTAAATGTTACCTGTATATTGAACTTAAATCTTGACATAAAAAGAATATTGCAAATCAAATCGCAATATCTGTCAGAAAAAACTCATTTAGGTCTTTTTACAAAATCGTTCAGCCCTTATGTATGTATGTAAGTACGTACATTTGCATTTTATTAAAAAAATATATATCTATTTAAAACAAATACATATGTTGCTGTGTGCCTTTTTTATTTTATTTTTTTAGGAAAGTAAACGGTCCAGGAACACCCCGACCCCTGAACCGACCAAAGCTGTCTCTGGCCAGCTCGCTATCGGCCAACGGTCTGCCGGACAGCACAGGGGACAGAGAGCCCAGCACAGAGCGGGAGGCTGACAAAGAGTCGAGGTACGCAGCCGTTCTCAACCTCTGACGACTCCTGTGTCACCACACACAGATAAAAACACTCGAGTGAACACAGCGGTGTGTTTTCTCCTCCCCCAGCGAGGTGTCTGCGTCGGGCAGCTCGCTGAAGAACAAACACCAGGACGAGGACGAGGAGGACATGGACTCTGAGCAGCACGAGGTGAAGCGGCTCAAGTTCAACAAGGAGGACGACGAGGAGGACGATGAGGAGGATGAGGACGAGGAGGAGGACGAGGACGACGAGGAGGAGCACGAAGCGGACACGTCGAGACCCCGGCACGACAGCTGCCTCTCTAAAGAGGCGGAGGCTATGGTGCAGGAGGAGGAGGATGAGGATGACGAGGAGGAGAAGGTCACGGACAGGGAGGACAACGAGGCCTCCTCCAGCAGCTCTGGGCCCACTGAAGACCAAGGTAGTCCCATAAATCACAAGGCTGTCAGCCTGTCACTGCAGCGCACATACAGTAATCTAATAGAAGGGTTAGGGATCCGTGTCTACGCCACCTGTTCTCAGTAAAGCCTCTAAAAGATGGGGGTGTTAAGTCTAGGGTCTCACGGAGGGAGGAAGTATCTTTTTGTCTCTCCCCACTCACTGTCAGCTACACCAGGTACTTTCTAGTTTCTCCTCTCCTGTCAGAGCTGCAGGTGGCACACAGACAGATCCTCTTTTTAGAAAGTATTATGGCTGCCATCTGCTAATGAACTGCTCATCAGACATGTTGGATTCCCATGTTAACTGTAAGGAAATAATGGTGTTTGGAAATGTGTTTAATAATGGTTGTAAAAGATAGTTAGCTTTGGCTAGTTAGGATCACTACATCCACTGCGGTACCCGGTAAGGAGTAGACACGGAGACAAGAAAGGCTTGCAGATTTATATGAGGAATTCTATAGTACAGGTTGCATATCCAATTCACAGGTCCAGACAGATACAAGCCGTTGGGTTTATGATATTATGGCAATGAGACACATGTATATCGTTACGTATGGTATCTGAAAGGAATAGCAGAAAAGGTAAGTCAGTGATGAACTAGTATAGCCTATATACCTTCTGATAGAATGTAATAATAAAAGGCAATGCGAGCGTAACCGGCCAGCGTCTCCTGTGCCCACAGAGCCGACCAGCACCCAGGCAGAGGTGTCGGCAGGCCCCGGCCAGGACATGGAGCAGGCGGAGCATGCGGACCAGGCGGAGCGCGAGGTGCCGTGCAGCCTGCAGGAGGAGGCCAGCGACATGGACCAGACGGAGCAGCAGGCCCCGGCCAGCAGGGACAGTGATGAGGGTAGTAGCTGCGACCCAGTCAGCAGCAGCAGCGGCGGTAGCAGCAGCAGCAGCAGCGGTAGCGGTAGCAGCACGGAGGAGAGCGCCGCAGCGGCCAGGGAAGAGGCGGCCCCGGCCCCCTCCAGCAGTACGGCGGAGCCCCCAACAGAAGGCGCCATGGAGAGCGGCAGTTTGAACACTGGGTGCAGTGACGAGCCCATGGAGCAGGACTAGAGTGAAAAGGCGCCTTGGCAGCCACCCGTGACCATAAAACACCTTGTCCTTGAATCCAGCTTGACTGTCACTGGGGATGAGGACAACCACCTCAGACTCAAGATTAAAGCCTTGTCTCGCTTTTGGACACTCCTCCCAAACAGCTACCTGGCATTGACGTGGGCATACAGACACAAATCTTTTCTTTTTTTTTTTTGTTTAAACTGGAATATTTTGTTTTGAATTATTATTATTATTATTATTACCATTTATGAATTTTAATTTTTGGGTCACCAGAAGGATTCTTGATGGAGCCTTGGATAGATATTTTTGTTCTGTCTTTCTAACCTATGGTTTCTTGTGTGTTTTTATTTTTTCCACCCTTGACTTGAACAGAAAATGGAGGTTTTGCAGGTGGTTCACCACCAGGTTGGGATCAAAGCCACACCAGTCATTAATCCTTATTTATGTTGTTCCCGACATGAATTCCACACGCCATTTGTGTTTTGACTGAAGCAAATATCTACATTTAGCTCCATCACACAATTAGGTCTTTACTAAAGTGCTACCACAGCTGTTAGGAAATCCCTGCCCCCCACCCCCCCACCCCCTCAAAAAAATATATTCACATTTCCTTGTGGTAGTTTTTCCCTCTATTGTGACCTTATACTTATTTTAACCACCATTTTGGCACCTCACCAATCCCTTTGAAGAATACTGACACACTATACCTTGTAAAGGTGTACTCTGTAAGATTATATATTTTGGATGCGTAGAACCACCATCATTTATATGATCATTTAATCTAATTTCTTTTTGTATGATTCTGGTCCTGTTGGTCCAACAGTTCTAGTTTCCAAAACCAGCTGTAAGTTAAAGGGGACTTGTGCTTTCTTTGTATTGTGACGTCACCATGTTATTTCCCAAACAGATATTCACAACAGTTATGTTACAGTTCCACACCTGTTTCTGCAGCTGTGCTTTTTTGATATTTAGAATTTTAAATTTCTGTAGATTTTTTTGTAGATTGTAATACAGTATGTGTTCACTGCCTTTGTGAAACCATATATAATTGTATAATTTCTGTGTATAATCTGAATGCTACTGATTTCAATGCAGTATTCAGAAATGGCAATAAATGTTAACATTTTTATGTGCTGTGGTCTTGCTTGCTTGTCTTTTGTAGCATATACATGTGTGGTATTAGAGCTAACATTTAAATGAAATTAAAAACTTTTGACTGTAGCTTTCTTATTTAGACCTTATGACTAAGTTCATATGCTGACATTCATTATTGGTTTTGTATTTATTTTGTCTAGCACAGCTTAAGGTTGATTGTAACATTTCCAATGCATAGGCCAGGTTTGTTTTCACAAGGTATCTCAAAGATATCTTGCATGTGAGTTGAATATTCTGGAAACCAGTTAAGATTGTTTACCCACTGTCACCCTAAATCTTGGTTCAATCACCATTAATATTTACGAACACCAACTTAATTTTGTCAGAACAAAAACAAGATGAACATTGTGTTTATTATTTTCTCATCTGGTCTACTAAAAATTGAGGATAAAACATTAAATCAGCTCCTCTTCTTCACAGGTTTCTTTGTCTCAACAACACTGGCCCCAGAAAGTGCTGTTTTAGATTGGCACACAAAATTTAAATTTGCTAATATTCTCTGAGGAAATAAGAGTATTGGATAAATCTACACATAACCGCTCCACCGGACGCAGCATTTAAACTGTCTTTGAAGTCTTATCACCAGGGAAATAAATTCCAGGTCAACATGGGAATTAAGGGAAACTCAGGATAGTATGAATCCACCCCTCACTGTCACAAGAATGACAGGATTTGGGAATATCAGGATAACTTGAAATGTTGAGGCTTTCTCAGGTATTAGCAGCAAATTGATACATGTTAACCAATATACATGTCTCATTGGAAGCAATTACTATGTTTAGAATATTGCACTGTTGCTCACACATTTCATTCTTATGCAGTCTACTTCTGACCTGTCTTCCCCAGGGAAGATGTATTATGGAAGAGGTGAATAAGGTTGTTCTAATCCTTGATCTCCCAGAGAAAAAATGCTACAATGAAATGGCTCCTCCACCTTCTGACTACAATTTTCAGAAGAGCAGACTTGTGCATGCTTTAATCTAAACATATCTAGAACATATTTATTTAATGTTATTCCTGTATTTATGTGGACAGTATAGATTTTTCATTGACAATACTGAAATGAATTGCCAACAGATACTGCATGTGCATTTGAACATCTCCAGACCATTTCTTCTTGATTTTGCAACTGTTGATGGTGTATATGACTTGGTAAAACCTACTGGTTACTATTTAATGAATTCAAAATAACCTGCAGGTGGCCTAGATTCATCTTAGGTTAATGTTCAAGTGTCAAAAATATCTCTGTTTGTGCCCACAGTATGTTAATATTTATATTAATATGTTGAACTGAAAATGAAACATAAATCAGGCAATAGGGAGGACTGCACTTTTGTTTTCTGGTTTTTACTTGCCCTGTTCAGCACTGTTTTGACATTTTATCTATATTTGTTTATATAGGTAGTCCCAAACCTTTGCCTGCCATTTTATTGTCCTTTGTAATGAAGGTGAATGACAACTCAGCCTCTATACAGTAGTTACCTCATATGTTTTTGAACTATTTTACAGTATCATAACTATGTGCCCATAGTACAAGGTACTAGCTACTTAATATTTCGACCTCACATCTGCCCAACTGTCCTTAGAGAAGAATGTTCCAAAGGAGCAGAAGTGAAACTTCGGACTCTTTTGGCTTTTCCTAGTTGTTCTGGTATTGTAATGAGCTTCTTCAACTGAAATCACATTTAATTATAATAGCACTGCTTGCAACTAGAACAGACACGTTTGCCTATTTTCTTGAATCACTTTTCATTTAAAGTGCTTTAGCTCATTAAATAATTAGGCTATTCATATTTGGTGAATATGACTCGCCAGAACACCTACACACCCATTATATATTTTATAAGATATACCTGATTACTGCTATTTGACAAAAAAAGTTCAATTACCCTTTAAAATACTTTTCTGAGTGAGAGACTGCATTTAGACCAACTCTGTAGAGCGGCCCAGACACTCAGATAGCTCTCAGGAGCCTACAGACGTCTCCTGTCAAGTTCAGACACGACCCCACGCAATCTCAGTGTCATCCAATAGAGGGTACTGTTTAGTTTCCATACTAGACAACCTGATTAGCCTGATATCATATCAGAGCACACACTGAATCTCCTGGCTCTGGCCTATTCAGCACATATCATAAAACCTCAGCCAGACAGCCATGTCCACCTTGGACAAATCCAAAGCAAACCTGTCTGTAGAAATGTTGTTATATGGCTCTAATGATTCCATAGCACAGTATATATTTTAATCAAACCTAAAAAAGCATAATAGGTATATTTGTTTAATTTGCAAGCTGATTAAAAAATATGTAGGGTATTTTCACTAACGTAAACTTTTTATAGGAATCCACTCCTACATATCATTCTGTACCTCCTTCTATTTGTCTAAACCCATCAGCTACTGTAGATAGGCAACCTGTTTTCTCTTCAGACACAATAGGCTGCCACAGTGGTGAACAAATTGGAGGTAAAGCTACACCACGAGCGGGAGGCCGGCTTTCTGGTCAGTGTCATGCAGAAAGGGCAAACATTCAGAATTATTCAGACAAATGGCTAAATATTTGTGGGCGAATGCCTCTGTTGCCATGAAACAGTTGCACTTGGTTTTTGAAGAGTCCAAGCAGTCACTAATAGGAAGCAACAACAACAGTTTGTAGTCTACTAGACCCATATTGTAACGGGATGTGATGGGATGGTGCTACATATTGTGCCATGATATGGAATGCAGGCAAAACCTGTTGCAGGTGTTATTAACGAGAGCGTGGTTAGAGAGCTGAGTGCGGTGTGCATGTGGACTAGCGGGTGCTATTCACACAATAATGTCGTTTGAATTTCCACTTCCACTTGTAAGAATGTAGTCGCAGGAGTGATAGAGTGTGGCAGGCTGCCTGCTGTGGCTGATGTTGTCTGTGGCAACATCACACGGTTGTTACGTCGTCCTGTGTAATGTGGCATTTCTAATTTGCAATAAAATGTTGAGTCATGTTTGTACATGCTGCTACAAAGCTAGCATGTGGGAGTGCTTTAGATGCAGCTGTTACCTTGATGATGGACAAGTAAGCTATAGTACGCTATTGTAAGCTAATACACTTTGTCAAATTCAATAAATATCTTATATCAGTCCGCTATCTCACCTTTTCGCTGAAAACATAATCTAGTTGTATAGCCCTCAACACAAACAGAGTGGTGCAGACCGCACCCAACAACGATATCCTGTCTTAGTCAATTAATTTCCAATGTGTGGAAAGCGGAGCTTCTGAGGGAGCACCTTACGGCATTGTAGGGAGAGGTGTCTTTGTTTTGATTTGAGTTTGAATTTGAATTTAGCTATAGGCCCACGTTTAAACTGTACTGGGAGTGTTTTGAGCTACCGGTATAGGCCAGTGGCCACACATAAACACACATACGTCTGTTGTGAGCTGCTGAGCATCCTAGATGTCTGATCAGCCAACTTATCTGAAAACTTAGTATATATATAATAGAATACTTAGTTTATATATTTATTTATTTAAATGAATACATTGAAAGTCTTCTTTGAAAAAGAGCCTTTCTGGTGCTAATGCTTTGAATGCATGGTCAGCAGCTTTTAACATCTGGGACGCAACAGGACAAGATATGTCCATTCTGACCAAACTCAGCCCACCAGGACACATACAGGCATGTTTGTGTCATATGTGTTGATGTTTTGTTTCTGCTTCGTTTCCGTTTAGTGCTTTCGCTCCTATAGCCGCGTGAGAATACTTTTGTCAACAAGAGAACCACGAGTAGCCCCTAATGAACCAAGCGGTGCTTCTTTCTCAGCATGCTGCTTTCAGATGGGGGAAGGGAAGCAGAGTCTCACTCAGCCTGACAGGTCTGTGCAAATCAGTTCAATTTGACGTGTTATTTTTCCTGACACACTGTGACATTAGTATCAGCGACAGCAGCCGTTCTTCCAGTGCAGGCCACTGGGCTGAATGATTGATGGCAGGTGTTGCCCCGATGATCTGTCTTGCCTGTGGGAATGCATTCACAGGTGGACTGTGAACTCTACCTCATTTCTGCTGACCTACTTGCTTGACTGCTGCTGTCTTTGTTTCAAATTGCTTTTTCGGCACTCAAAAAGTCTCAAGATCAGGGAGCACACAATTCTCACTAGTTCACACAACAAGAGAGACTGAACACTTTATTTATCAATACTAGTTTATTACTGAATAATTGTTTGCACGCAACATAAATGATATTGCAATGCATAATGTTGACCACACTTTAAAAGCACACCAAACCAAATGACATAATGTGCCAATGCTCCATCTGCCTCATTTCACCAACGGCTCTTGCACTTTTTGTGAATGCCATCATAGAATAGACAAGCTGTTCTTTGGGCACACCTATTGCTAAAATGTATGCATATGATACTATTATATGTGGAGTTAGAGCAGTCGTATGTGAGTGGGGTGAAATAAGTGCATCTTGATATCAGTATAGGTAGGTGAATCGTGAATATGTTGACAACAACTTGGTACCACATTGGTATGTCAATGGAGTAGTGATACTAACATACTATGACTCCCTGCACTATAGACACATCATTCTTCAGCGTTAATGTGTTGCTATTGGCTATGTATGAAACAAATTGATATCAAATGGCCACTTCATCTTTATTGATGATATGGTTTAGAAGACTTTAGAAGACTGTATATTTGCATAGTTTGAGACCAGAGGGCAGTTCCATAAGCACACTTTATGTACAGCAACAACAGATCAATAGATCAACCGGTCAAATCTAGTGCTGTGTTGCATTTATGGCAGTACAGTAGGTCGAAAGCTCCTCATACATATTCAAAACATCACACCACTTAGAAGAAAATATGATTCCCATGCAATTTACATTACATGACATTACATTCATCAATATATAGCTCCATCATAACATCTGATAGAACTAATTCAACATGAACATGTATTGTTCAGTTCAGACTAAAAAAAAACCCCAACTTATTTGGCAGGAATACTGATGCTGAAGCCCAGCTCAAGGTTGCAGCTATTTTGCATTCTTTTTCAAATCATCCTGATTTTGAAAGCTCCGCCTCTACGTGTTGCATAAACAGAAAATCACAATCGGAAACCAATCGGACAACCCCTCGTCTGGTCAGTGTCTGTCATCCCCCACGGTTTTGTTCTGATGTTTGTTCTATTGTTCCAATGTTCTGGTTAATTGAAGGTTGCCTCGCATTAATTATTTGATTGGTACAGCCTAGACACATATACAGAGTGGAATAAACAGCAGGAAAAGCATACTGTTTACACTTAGTGTATGACTTAACTTCACTTTTAAATGACAAATAGCTACATGGCAGATATATCTGAATTAATAAAAAATGTATTGTTGCATAATTAAGGAGTGGACCAACATTCCACAGGCCACAATCAACAACCTGATCAACTCTATGCAAAGGAGATGTGTTGTCACACCAGATACCAGTTTTCGGACCCTCCCCCGGATCCCCCCCCCCCACACAACACAGTGAAACTACACATTTTCGAGTGGCCTTTTATTGTGGCCAGCCTAAGGCACACCTGTGCAATATGCTGTCTGATCTGCATCTTGATGTGCCACGTCTGTGAGGTAGGTGGATTCTCTCAGCAAAGGAGAAGTGCTCACTAACACAGATTTAGACAGATTTGTGGACAATATTTGAGAGAAATAGGCCTTTTGTGTACATAGAGAAAGTATTAGATCTTTGAGTTCAGCTCATGATTAATGGGGACAAACACAAAATGGTTGTGTTTATCATTTTGTTCATCATTCCGTATATACTGTAGGTGCTGGATACCTGCGGCGGTCAAATAGATAGCATGGCTTCCAGAAAAGTACATGTACATGGATTGCATTTATATAGCGCTTTTCTAACCTTCTCTATGCGCTGTACAGTTTTGCCTCACATTCACCCATACGGTGATGCCTGCCAGGTGAGACTAACAACCGGGTTAGATGTCTTGCTCAAGTACACCTCGACACTTGTTGAGGAGTTAGCCAGGATCGAAGCAGCGACTTTTGGACCACCTGTCGCCCCGCGTTACCCGCTGCGCCACTGTCGCCCTCTGAATACTACTGTATACCCCTGTGTGCATGGCCCGGGTGTCATTCTCACAACGCATCCATCATTTAAGCTCCATCCAGCCTCTGAACATGATGTCTGCACGGGGGAGTTCCAATAAGGGCTTGTTACATGCTGAGTTTAGAACGCTTGATTTCAGTGCTTCTCGAAGAGGAAGCCTCATGGGGCTCCATTGCGAATGAAAAACAATCCTGTGTTTTAATGTCAAAAGACATTGGTTTGATGAAAGGAGATTTCTGTTAAAATGGTGCAGGCAATTCGGGAGGGAGTGGACAGATAGAAAAGCTAGAACAGCCCTATCTCCTATCTGACAGTGTGTCACCATACCGTCCCAGTGTCGCTCACTCAACCGGATTTCAAGCTCACACTCTGTACTGGCTGATAAGTAACTATTTGACTCTTTTCCAACTGAGACATTTAAAGTTTCACCGTGTCCAATGAGATTTACCCGCACTTGTCCAGTGTTGAGTTCTATGATACTGCTGTAGTTAACATTTCATGATGAAGATGTTATCCGGCTCGGCTCTCTACAGAGTTCCTTTGAAGACGGACGCTTAAATAAGCTTTGTGAGAGCAGCTAAATCCATTGGATCCACTGGGAGATGTGGCGTATCAGAGGAATGACGTTCATTCATGTCTTTCTCTTGTTCTACTCTTCCCTTTCCACCCTGTTGCCAACATCGCGTTGACCAAAGCCTTTAGTATGGAATGCGTAAAACGGATGAATTAGCTGTCAAGCAATAAATCTAGAGGTTTAGCGGTTCATGTGATCTGGCCCAAGGAAACTCCTGTGGGAAGACTCGGCCACTGAAGGACGCGAGATGGGAGGACACATTGCTGTGAGTTATGGCTGTGCCAGGTCATAAACAAGGAGAAAAACGGAGTGACCTGTGAACCTAACAACACTATTCTACATACAAGAGTCATATTTGTAGAGAGGCATTTATCCACTATTTTGCTCAATTGTGTGTTTAATGTATGTTCAATTGAACATCTGTTGGCTACTACTTGATTGCGGGTATAATTATAATTATAAATATTGCAGGGAACATTTTTTACTTCCTTGCAGAAAATGTGTCTTATAATTACTGATTCAAATTTCTAACATTGATTGTATGTTGTATAACGCACAACTACTATGATTTATATATAAATCATTTTTTTACCATTGCCAATGTTGTCGAATATGGAGGTAATAACATATAGGCCAAGGTGTTTTTCCACCAAAGCATCCTTTGGCTGAATGGGGTGAAAAGACATTGTTCTCGTGTCTTGGTCAAGCACAAGGTAAACAAGCCATTTTAGCCCATATGAGTACCTCCCACCTCCTTGCCTGATGTGACCTCTTACCGAGGGTCAAATACATGGCTCAAGGACATACAGAGTTAGGTGGAGAGTGTTGTATGCACAGACGTGTTAGGGTGCAAAGCACCACATCACTGCCACCCACAACCCTGCTACACATGCTTGACTAATGTAAAGGTCATTGGAAGTCATCAGAAAAAGACAAAAAAAACACCTCTCATATCATGTCAATGCTTACCATTGTAACCTTAACCAAACAGAAGGTCTTTTCTTCACCTCATGTTTTCATTTGACCGTTCTTGACCTTGTTGCACTATTTCCCATCTTTGCAATCTAACTGTGTTAACCAAGCCCTCAAAGAATTTTTTTTTTTAAAGAGCTCAATGCATTGTGAAGCTAGTGAATATTGTGTTATGTGTGGTCTAGTCAAGTCGAGTCAATTTTATTTATATAGCCCTTAATCACATTGCAGTCTCAAAGGGCTTTACAACCTACATTTCACATGGAAACA
>JAODUH010047774.1:0-44640 GCA_027564835.1 Typhlichthys subterraneus
TATATACACACTCATATACATATATACACATATGTATATATATATATATATACATACATACATACACATATATATATATATATATATCCACACATACAGTATATTTACAGTACATATATATATACATATATATAGACACACAGGTCAGATGGCATGGCTGACATCATGGGTGAATGTGAGACTATATTGTAAAACGCTTTGAGTGGCCGGAAGGTTGGAAAAGCAATATATATATGCAGTCCAAGTACTAAATATATACAGCATATAGAGTATATATACTGTATATATAGTATACACATGAAGCAGGACCTGATAATCTACAGCGTATATATTAAAATGAATCAATGCACCTTCATCCACAGACCTGTCATTGTTCTTATTTTGCACAGTCATAGTCAGGGTAACGATGTTCAACCCAAAACAGGCCACACACAGAACAAGTCAAACAATCAAGTACAGAAAGCTGCTCTTGTTCGATTTAGAAGAGAAGTCTCCATCCATCGCTGTCAGTTAAAACAGTTACACCCTGCTCCTCCAACTGACCTTGAGGTCCCGGTGGACAATGCCCATGTCATGAAGGTATTTAACAGCATCCAGGATCTGCTGGATGAGCTTACTGGCATCCTTCTCCGTGTAGAAGCCCTTTTCTATGATGCGGTCAAACAGCTCCCCTCCAGACACCCTGGGTCAAAAGAAGGAGCATGTTCTTGTTTCAGTTAGAAATAAAATACAAAAATAATAAAAAAAGAGAATTAAAATAAGAATACATTAAATATTTTAAATATGTAAAAGAAAATATCATATTTTTATTTGTGTTTCTCTTAGGCAGTGGCTAGGGCGTGCTCATTAGAGATAATATCTTATTTAGTAAGATATCACACAACTAACACACAGCATACAGTATTGAACCATTGTAGCTTATATGCCAAGTTACACAGTAGTAGTTTGAGCAACTGTTATTCCCCCACAGACCACAAGGTGGAGACGGTGCTTTATCTACAAACCCAATGTCTAGATTACTGTATGTAGAACAGCTAAATGCATTAAAATAGAACAAAGGGTTCAGTTAACATTTACTTCCCACATTAACACAAACACCAAAGTGCCTCAAATGACGTTACGCAGAATTGAGGATAAAAGACAAACATATACAGGAACAGATGATGAAGGACTCTTTACACATAAACCTCTCACTACCACACACACCGGGAAACTCAGCGACTAACAGCTGCAGTCGTGCAATTGGATAAAACTAAAGTAAAAGGAAAGTGTACAGTACGTCATCAAAATAAACAAATTAGAACTTTTTATAGACTCTGGGCTCATGCTTTCGCTTCAAACCCCACCTACATTCTCCACTCCCCCGCCCCAGACACCCCCTTCCCACACACACACACACACACACAAACAAACACACAAGCACACACGCACACAAACAAACAGACACACACACACACGTACACACACGCACACACACACACACACACACGCACACACACACGTACACACACGCACACAAACAAACACACAAGCACACACACGCACACAAACAAACAGACACACACACACACGCACACACACACGTACACACACGCACACACACACACACGCACACACACACAAACGGACACACAAACAAACACACATGCACATGCACACACACACACTGATTTTAGTGGCTTGGAGGCTTGAGGGCGTACTCCCCAGTGGAATACATGAGTAGGCACACCTGCGTATGTGCTCGTGTGTGCGCTTGTGCGTGCGTGTGCATGTGTGTGTGTGCGTGTGTGTGTGCGTGTGCATGTGTGTGCATGTGTGTGTGTGTGTGTGCGTGTGTGCGTGTGCATGTGTGTGCGTGCGTGCGTGTGTGTGTGTGTGCGCGGCCGAGAGCATTACGGAGTGCAATTAACAGTGGTGACACACAGTGTGTGTGGGAGACACCACAGGTAGGAGAGCTTCAAAGGAAACACGACTCCTCCACGCATCGCCCCCGACAACACGCGGGAATACTCACAGCTGCATGACAAGGTAGAGGTGTGATTTACTCTCAAAGATGTCTTCCAGTGAGACGATGTTGGCGTGCTTGAGCCTGTGGGGAAGGGGGAAAGAAAGAATAATAAAATAACAAAATAACAGTCAGTTACTATGGTTGTGTTAACATGCACAAACACACAATTTAGTCACAATTGTTGGTCAGGAGGAGTCAAGACCATAGCATTGTTGTGTATGGACACTTCCCCATGAGAGGAAGGATGATTATACATTTTAGATCCCTGTGTGTATCCTATTCTGTTGCCCCCGGTGACCAGGCGTGGCAACAGGGGACATTGGGGATGCTATTTGTGCCATGCTATTATCACTGTATTAACAAAGAAGCAATAGTGTACATATTAGAGGCTGGAAACATTATAATATACCCCATGTGGTAATATAAATATGTCTACCGTTGGAGATTTGGTGACAATAACTGGCGTACTTGGACAAAGGTTTTGACCATAACACACACACACACATGCTTGGAAAAGCTATTGATCTTTAACTAGCTAAATTAAAGCCACCCACACCCGTGTCTTGACTTAAATGGAAGGTTAATCATTCTTGAGAACGCTTGCCCAAATCAAGCAAAAATCTAAACCATATCCTTCCACAGCGACGAACCACACATTGAAACGATTGAAACGCATCGTAAAGCAAAGCGGTTATGTTGTTGTGAGCGGTGTTTACCGATTTGTTTATCTTATGGAGACAGAATACCGAATTAATTTTTCAGCACGTACAGAGAACGGTAAGCTAGCAAAATTCAAGGAGATATTTGGCGAATTTGACATAATGACGTGTATTAGCTTACAAATAGCTTGCCATAGCTGACTGTACCTTTAACTACCTGATCAAATTATTTATCACTTATCACGTATCATCTCCCCAATTCTCCTCTTTTTGTCTGTTAGGACGGAGCAACTGATAACTTTGTTGTGATTGGTTCTTTTAAGAATACAATTTGCTGATCTCATGCCATGGTATAAAACCTTCAGTAGACACTGTTCACGCAGTATAAATGATCATATTGCCCGGGGAAAGGGCTCATCTGCTACAGCGAACACCTCTGTGTGTGTGTGCGTGCGTACGTGAGTGTCTGTGTATGTGTGCGCATGTGTGTGCGTGATGGCCTTTACAGTACTTTGCTCCACCTCATAAGCCACTTTTCCAAGTAACCAGAGTAAAACGTATGCTTTGTTATTCACATATTGTTATTCCTCCAGTCCATTATGCTGAGTCACTGTTAACCTAACCCTCTGTTTACTCCGTCTTGTGAAAAGACAACCATTGCCTTGGCATGACCTTTTCCGTGTCAAGTGTTTTCCTATACTCTGACGTGAGAGCAGACTACTGGGACATCACCTCTCTGCAAGCACTGGAGCGTGTTACAGCAGGTAGAAGTGAAGCAGTGGTGAAGCAGAGCTTGTTAGGAGCACCTTGAACAACACACGATGAAGCAGCAGTGAAGCAGTAGTGAAGCAGAGCTCGTTAGGAGCGCCTTGAACAACACACGGTGAAGCAGTAGTGAAGCAGCAGTGAAACAGCAGTGAAACAGTGGTGAAGCTCATTAGCTTAACCAGAGCCCTGTACCTCCTCACGCTGCACTTTGCAACCAACTCCCTCCTCTCTCATGCCTTTTCATGCAATCTTGTGTGTGTGTGTGTGTGTGTGTGTGTGTGTGTGTGTGTGTGTGTGTGTGTGTGTGTGCTCGCGCGTGCACGTGTTCAGTGTGGGCCCACACATTTCTGTAAGCACGTTTATGTGGGCTGTTGTGTTGAGTTGGCGGAGGATGGACAGCTGAAAACACAAGGTTAAGTCTCTTCACTGCACCAGAGTTGGCCATCTATGACTCATGCCAGGTTATTAGTCACTACCATACACCCGAGGACGCTGTCTAACAGGTGGGCGGGTGGGTGGGTGGGCGGGGCATTCGTTCATATGCTCGGAGATACGAGAGACAATGGATACATGCGTGGATGGATGAATGAGGCTCCAAAAGCCAGGTGTGCAGACACACGCAAGCTCACGCACACACACACACACACATGCACACGCATGCGCACACCCTATACAACAACTCATGTTGTATAGAGACACGTACTGGGTTTGGGGAAGAGAGGATTTCATTATTTTTAATATAATATCCTTATTGTTTATATTTAATATTTATTCTCATAATCTTAGTGAAAGGAGTGTGTGCCTTGACTAGCGAGCGATGAACTCCTTCATTTTGAGGGTCATGGTTCAAATTGTACAGTAGTCCCTCAGTCCATTAGCACTACGTCACATAAGCAACACTGTGCTGAATGTTTTATGATACTACCCCCCTATCCAATATAGTGGGATAAATGTATGGCTAATACATTTTTTATTGAAGAGTTTAAATATTTTACTGACAACAGTTTCCTCAGGAGGGTGGCTGGCTTCTCCCTTAGAGATAGGGTGAGAAGCTCAGCTATCCATGAGGAACTCAGAGTAGAGCCGCTACTCCTTCGCGTCGAAAGGAGCCAGTTGAGGTGGTGCGGGCATCTGGAAAGGATGCCCCCTGGGCGCCTCCCTTGGGAGGTGTTCCAGGAATGTCCAGCTGGGAGGAGGCCTCGGGGAAGATCCAGGACCAGGTGGAGAGATTATCTCCAAACTGGCCTGGGAACGCCTCGGGATTCCCCAGTCAGAGCTTTCTAATGTGGCTCGGGAAAGGGAAGTTTAGGGTCCTGTGCTGGAGCTGCTGCCCCCGCGACCCGACTCCGGATAAGCGGATGAAGATGGATGGATGGATGGATGGATGGACAACAATTCACCCCCCCCCCCCTCCTGTCCAGTTGTCATGAACGGGAACACTAGCTATAGAGACAAAAAAACGTTTTTAGTTTAGTTTTTTTTTAGTTTTTTTTTAAACCAGGATTTTTTTAAAGTCAGACATTTTAACATCGTAGTCTATGGGGACTGACTCCCTTTTGAATCCAGCCTCAAGTGGCCATTCGAGAAACTGCAGCTTTTGGCACTTCTGCGTTGTATTAATTTCTGTATCGGTCATTTCACTTCTTTAATTCCTAAGCAAGAGGCTCATTCAGATTGGCTATTCAGATATGAATTTGGGATCACCACGATCATTGTCAAACTGAATCTGTGGCTGCATAGGATTCTATAGGCTACTTCAAGCACATCAACTATCAACAAGTAGCCTATATATGGTCTCTCTAATAGCCTGCTATAGGCTACAGACAGTAGGCAACTGTGTGTAGGTGTGTAGGCTAGATCATGCCATATCATCACCATCCATCGTCAACCGTTAATCTGTGGTCGGGTCGCGGGGGCAGCAGCTCAATCAGAGGACCCCAAACCTCCCTTTCCCGAGCCACATTAACCAGCTCTGACTGAGTGATCCCGAGGCGTTTCCATGCCACTGTGGAGATATAATCTCTCCACCTAGTCTTGGGTCTTCCCTGAGGCCTCCTCCCACCTGGACGTGCAATTACATTCAAAACGCAATGCATTTCTCCCAATACTCCCAGCAGGAATATGGCTACAGGCAAGCTATGTGCAAGATTGCACACAGAGGATAGTGGCCATGGTGATTGTAATGACCTATTTATGGCTTTAGTACTCTTGGACTCATTGGTATTTGCACTGCAATTTTGATCTGATCATCACATTCATAACGATAAATATTGGAAAATGATCTCCATGATGAGCAAACTTTTTTGTCTTGGTCTTGAACTGGACTCAAATCTCTTTGAACTCAGTCTAGACTCAACAAAGGTGGTTTGGACTACAGCCCTAGACCTAACGCAGACTTTTAGCAAACTACACATCATTTTGTGGCTAAAAACTATTTCACTACCAGTCTATAAATGAACTGCAGATAAAGAATATGCAAATCAATCATCATTAATTGCGGCCCTTTATTGTTGCATTTCAATATAACAGTATAGGTGAGCTAGCTCACTAGTATAGCCTCCAGTGTTTGGAATGGGGGTACCATTGCGAACCATTCTGTGAAAAGTGCAATATAAATAAAGATTATTATTATATTATTCATATTCATATTCATATTATTATTTTTATTATTATTATTATTATGGCAGCAAAACAATACAGGGAGAGTTGGGCAGGAACAGAGCAATGGAAAGAACAGAGTTACGCCATCTCCGTTCACTCCATTGGACTGTTTTTTTCACAGCAATGGCCGATCGTGGAGCGTTATAATAGTTTGCGGAAGTCAGCCTAAATACTAAAAATACCCTATACATTTTAAATCAGTGCATTTATTGACTACTAGTTACCAAAAAACTTTAAATATATATAAATACATATATATATATATATATATATATATATATATTAAAACTGACCACCAAGCACTTCCAGGAACTATTGTCCTTATGTTTAGCCTCTCCATGACATTACATGGCTCTGGCCAGGAGGGGTTAGTGTCATACAAAAACAGCTTAAGGTTATCTGCTGGTCAAATTCTACAAGGAATGTGTGTGTGTGTGTGTGTGGACTGTATATGTGCTATGTGTGTGTGTGTGTGTGTGTGTGTGTGTTGCTGCGTTCACAAGGGATCGTGTTTACCATGTTCACGAGAAGAGTCCATATGAGCGCCCCTATCTTGTGGTATTCACAACGTCGTTAAGTGGAACTTTTCTGAAAGCTTTGAGTTCACGAGTTCCCATGTCGTAATCACGAGTTCTCATGTCGTAATTGAGTTCACGAGTTCCAGTTGAATGCAGCGTGCGTCTATATGTTTGGTCCACACATCCTCTCCATGCGTTTGCATTTGGCCAGCTAATCCATATGACCCCATTCCACAGCTGTTTATAACTTGGCTGTTCTTGTCGTTTGACATGGCAGCCATCATCACACTGAATAACTTGTAGCGGAGACTATTTAAAGGACTCTATTATCTATACGAGATGGGACTCACATCTGTCGACTAACTGGATTATTACATTCAGCAGTGAAACGAAAGCTACTGGAATAATAACAGAGATGCTTTCAATGGAAGCAAAAAAACAAAAACACTTCTGGTCTCTTAAAGTGGGCGTGGCACCAACGTCATTTTGCTGTGGAGGCTGACGTAGACATTGTCCAGACAGCCCGCATGGCCTGGGGGAAAAGTAAATTTACCTTAAAACAGTTGCTTGTGGCCTCAGATTGATCGTAGGTACTTGGGAATTAATTTAATAACCATTAATGAACCATCCAGAGAGAAATAATTCACAATAGTATGGTGAAATCTGTGGACCTCCCCAATGACTCGCATGGGTTACGACCTGGCTCAAGGGCCGTAACCTAAACAAACAATAAACACGTGGAATGCTGGGTTGTTCCGGTCTGCATAAAAGGCTGAAAAGTCCCCTCTTCGCCCCCTTCCTAAAATCAAACGTGGTTGTGCTGTCCGTTGAACCCTCTCTGTTTTTCCAGACTCAAGTCTCTCCGGTGAAACAATGCCTTTGCCTTTGGGCCTCTACGGGCCAGCAATTATCCGATGACCTGTCCAGCTACTGACAAATGTACTACATGAAAGTCGCTTTGGATAAAAGCGCCTGCCAAATGCCGTAAATATAAATAAATGTATGGGAAAAGGGGGAGGAGTTTCCAGACTCTAGATGTTAATGAGAGAGAGAGAGAGAGAGAGAGAGAGAGAGAGAGAGAGAGGGAATCCTTGGCCTGGTTTGTTTGCGTGTCAGCAATATACTGTACATCACTGACACCACCATCGCTGTGTGAATGTGTGTGTGAAAAGTAAACACTTTAATGGCCGTTAGGTTGGAGAAGTGCTGTATAAATACAGGCCATTTACCATTCACCGCCAGGAGAGAGGGATACATGTGCATCTTAAACTGAATAGTGAGTAATGAACCTCGGGTTAAGGTAATTGCAACCTCTTTGTCTTTATCTACTGCTCTCATTCCAGCATTCTCACCTGAGGATGGCTGTCTATTGGCAAGGTCTGTGTGTCGCTTGTAACCCAGGCAACGAGGGCTCTATAAATAGCTTAAAGCCTATATGTCCATGTTGTTCAGTCATTTCCGCTATGGCCTGTAATTCTCCATTGCTAAAGAGAGATATTTGAACCGCGCCACAATGATTGGGACTTGGCTTTGTCTCTGGAACTGTGCTGTATGACCTGTATTAACTGGCCAGTTGAGAATAAATAATTGGATAATATTGCAGGCATGCCCATCAACTGAGACTTGTTAAAGGCAGTGTCATTTTCAAGAACTATATTCCTCCGCGCCCTCCGCGGCAGCGCCCACACATCGAAACTCACCGTGAAGCAAAGCGTAGTACTACGGCGTACTATAACTTTGTTTATGTTCTTCAGGGCTGTGCAAGTATCAGGTACTTTCTTCTACACGCACAGAGAACAGTATGCTAGCGAAATACGAGGAGATATTTGATGAATTTCACAAAAAGTGCATTAGCAACAACAATTAGCAAAATCTGTGCAAATAAATATTCGTCCATTCACTGATGAACATTCACTGATGAACTTTTATTGTAACTTTTTGGACTTTTCAAACAGCAATATCTTCTCTCATTAGAGGCAGCTTTGAACATTGTCATGTTAATTTCTTTTCTTTATAATTTGTTTTTATATTTAAAGTTCAGTTCACATATTCCCACATAAAACTATCTCGGGGGCTAAACCATCCACGTTCGAAGTACTCCAAACAAGCCAGATGTGAAAGCGCCTTACACGGTGGTCAGCCGGTTAGCGCAGGCCGCAGGACAGTTATATATCGCTCTCCAACACCCCAAAAGATGCTCTGGCGTACGCCACACCCTGGTTACATATTATGGACAGCGGGACCCCTAGAATGTATTATAAGCAAAGAAAAGGCTTTTTTCGATGGAAAATAGGTTTTCACTCTTCTCCCGACTGGCTTCAACAAGAGTTTGATGTGACGGCAGGGCCAGCGTCCAATCCCCTGCCAAGTATTGTTTTGAAAGCACCTGCCCTTTTCAAAACAGTTCCAATGGACGGCGTCACAGATGGTTGTGTGTAACAAAACCACCTGGCGTGTCAGGTGACCCAGGCTCAGGATTAGGAGATGCTGTTCTATGGTGTTTAGAGCTCAGAGAAGACCACTCACTTGTGCAGGACAGCGATCTCATTTTCAATGCTGTTCTCCTTTCCTTCTAGGGCCTTCTTAGGGATGCACTTAATGGCCACTAATTTCTGGGTCCTCTTCTCCTCTGCCAGGACCACCTCCGAGAAGGCTCCCCTGAAACACAACCAACAAAGCCCTTTAGACCTGGCTCAAGCTATCACAGTGTTTATACCTGCAGAGCTCTTTACTCTAAAGCCCCTGGACACGCTGCAAGCGATCACCCATCGCATTGTTGCTGAACTTTGGTCGCTTGTTTACATTGCAGGCTTCGGTTGCCTACAGTAGGTATCCCTCTCGTATATCAAATGATTGGGGTAGAAGATGTGATGTGCTTTCACAGTTCAAAAAAGAGGTCAAATGTGCATTACTGTACAACTCTCCAAAGTAGTTTTTGCACCACAATCAGGTCAGTCTAACAAAAAATAGCTATGAAGCTACAAAATACTGATATTGCAGTGGTACTTAGATCAAGTCACTGAGCTAATGTATGCAGTTATCTTTCACAGGAAACATGGTGCCACTTTGTCAATTTTGTAGATTTATTGACAAACATTTCTACTAGCCAACTTCTACTCAGAGAATCTAAGTAGTTTCTATGCTCTTAATGGTAAATGGACTGCATGTATACAGCACTTTTATCCAAAGAACTTTACAGTATCTGCCTCACATTCACTCACACACACAAACACACGCACACACACACACGCACACACACACACACACACACAGCAATGTCAGCCATGCAAAGACACACCTGACCACCGGGAGCAGTTAGTCTTGCTCAAGGACACCTCGACACTTGGTGAGGAGTTAGCAGGGTTCGAACCAGAAAAATCTGGACCACAAGCTTCTCCGGTGATTTTCCACAATGTAGCATGTAGCATTGGTGTTCTTTCATTGCTTTTTTCTGTGATTGTGTCTTGTGCGTGTTTACAGTAGGCTATGCAGTATGCACATCTAGTGGGGGTGGGTGGGTGGGGGGGGAATGTTGTCCTAGATTTGAAATGAAAAAGTGATGGCCCATGGAGCATTTACCAGAACTTACATAGTTAGTTTTCACATTTTACAAAATGCACACACAGAGAAAACTAATGTCCTACATGCATGATGGATGTGTTTGATTGGAACAGCTCCTGGCTTTATTTGCATATCAAGTAACAAGATGCTCTAATGTCTCTTTAGTCAGGACTGACCAGCATGTTGATTATCACGTGGGTTAAATCACGCAAGGTTTGCATTGCAGGCAAGAGCATTAACAGAACTAAAATACAGTAAAGTATCTATACAAAAGCGGATGTAAAAGACCCAAACGGGGAAGTCTGCAACAGGTCACACTCACTGACTTCCTACACGGTATTGCAACCCAACCCACATACACACACATAGACAAATTAAATGGGTGTGTGTTATATGTGATCGCCACCCTCAGTGGATCCCCAGTAATTAATTGGCTGGTCCAGTGTTAGATGTTAATATTATTCATTTCAGCCACCAGTGTGTTATCTTGAGGTATGCGCATGTGTGCAACAGGCAGGTTTGTGTCAGCTGTCACTCAAATGTCAGTCAACTGCCAGTCAACACAGCAAGCACAAGGCCCATGGTTTTGGGGGAACCTAACTGGAATCAGGAACGAGAAATAACTGCAACGTCTAAACAAAGGAAGCTGCACAACTGAAAAAGGCCACAGTTCTGCAGAAGAGGACGCATTTTAATGTAACACAAAAACAAAGTTAACAGAAGAGACACATTTTTCTGGGTGAGGAATGTTCTGTTTCCCGGGGCTTTACTGTTGCCATCTGCTCGGTACAACATTGCTATTGGATGTTGACGTTTAATCAAGAGGTTTATTCTTCTTTATCGTTCCTTCCACCCCACCCCCTCATACTTCCATAAGTCCACCATAACGCAGCTTGAACATTCTGTTGTCGGTTACGATCCTTAGAGTAGGGGAGTGTTCACGAAACTTACTGTTTGACTAAGGTACAAATGTAGTCCTCAAAATTTGTGTCTGGCCTCCTGACAAATTTTTCTTTTTAAAAACCAAATGATTAGGAAAACACATACCAGCCCCTCTTCACACAAATGACATTCGTCTTGTGTGATCTGACTTGTGATCGGACCTCAGCTCCCTGCTCAAATCAGCAAGCACATATGTTTTGCTCATGAAGACCCAGTGCTCAGAAAGAAGGCAGCAATCAGCTTCATACATAAACAGGATTGGCGGCATCATTGACTAGATTAGCTTTAAACTGTTCAAACAGTTTAAAGCTAGACATGCCCTAGGCTAGTCATTTGTCTTGTGATGACACAAGATGACACACATGAACTTGGCCTTCCAAGTTTGTGGTAGTCATTTTAATAATTTCGGGGGATGGTGGGGGTAGAGGAGGGTGGATGTCAATTGTTTTAAGACAAATAATAAGAATAACAGTTGTTATTTTTACTGTAAATTAATTGATACTGACATTGTTGTAGCATAATAGCGTAAAATATGTCATACTGTACAGCGATAGCACAGCAATGTTTTGCCAACAGCTGACCTTAAACAACAATGGCTGATTCAGTCCATAATGTTCCAGAGGGTTTCCAAAGAATCTCCATTTTCTACTTCCTACTCTCAAAGGAATTTTTCCAGTGACCCATGTGACCCCAGGCTTCCTTATGAACCTCTGCTGACAATTTGAATCATTGCCCAGTCAAAAGTAGCTACAATATCAACTATCAAGGGACTGAATAATTTGGTCAGCAATAGAGAAATGCTTCCACAAAAGCGTTTTTATTTTATTTTATATTATTTAAATATTTTATAAATTTCAGCTGCTTTAAAAGTGGTTCAACTATCCTCTGCAGAATCTGCATTAATTTATTCCATGAGAGTCCCTGAGGAATGTGTATATTGTGTGGAATTTATGAGTGTTAACTTGTTTTCTAAAAGTAAATAAAAAGCACTCAAGCTTTGGAAAAAGACGACATACTGCCATTACATATTTCAAATGAAGACTTGTGTCATTGTCCCTTTACAAAATAAAAAGAGGTCTGCACAGCATCCTAAAACATGTAATAATGGCAAATAGACTACATTTATATAGTGCCTTTATCCAAAGCACTTTACAGCATTTTGCCTCACATTCACCCATATACACAGATAGCGATTGCTGCCATGCAAGGTGCCACCAGGAGCAGGGGGTTAGGTATCTTGCTTAAGGATGCTTACAGGTAGGTTCAAACCCACAGCCTTCCGGCTGGCAGTCCAACACCCAGACCACTAGACCACTAGACCATTGTGCACCTTGACGTTAGAATATTTTCTTTTTCCCAATAAGAGACGCTGTGTCTGACAGACGTAATCCACAATGTTCAAGAGGAGGAAGAGAGCTAACATGCAAAGGACACCGCAGGGTGTATCCCTGAAGATGTCATGTTTGCCTTTTTATGTGAGCCAAATGTGCTGACACACACGCAATTACTGTAAGCCTCTGTCACCCTTTCTCCCTGTACCAACATAATGCATTCTCACAGCCAAACATGCTTCAATAGAACATAAAGACTTAACACACTTTGTGCTACCATCGGATAATCCCATGGTTTATTACCTTGATTAATAATAAAACAGGTATAGTGGGGGTATGTGTGTCTAGTGTGTGTTTTGGCTGGATAGTCAAGTAAACATTCATGTTTACAGAGCTGTTCCTGTTTCTAACAGGATATTGTTATCTTCACCATGGGACTGGAGTCCAGGAAGTGACACACACACACACACACATACACGCATGCACGAATGCACATACACACTGCGTGCACGGCTATTAGCCACTAAATCCTCAAGAGAGATATGCTTAGTGCCACTATCCAAACAGCAAGGGTGTAGATTTACTGTGCAAACACTGCAAATAAAATGTAGACAGCCAGCAATTATAACAAAGTCCTTTGAGAGTTAAACAATGTAAATATTCCAGTGCCACTGAGTTGACATGTATCGAAATGATGGACATTCTGCTATGGCGAGTGCGATCTTTGTGAAAACACGTTATAGCCCTATGCAAACGGCTGAGTTAAACCAGGCTGCAATCACTAAAAACGCTGCTGAAAGGAAAACGTTTGTCTCCGTCAGTCTCCAGCGTGTTAATTGCCCTTCATATTTCATGTTTCGCCGAGAGACTTGACGAAAGTCAATGGGAAAAAAAAGTGAATAAAGTGAAGCATGTACAGTAATGACGTCAGCGGCGTTCACAGTGATAGTAATGAATCCCATCTCATTAAGTCATACTGTCTTCCTCATCTAGAGGATGTTCAGCACCTGTGTTGGTGTCTCCTTTCCTTCCCAAACACATATCTCAATGTGACACACGAAAAAAATATAATCAGTGCAAATGAGCTAACGAGTTATTTACAGCGTGCGAAAGCCTAGCAGGCGTGTTGGTGGAACGTGCCGTTCTGCCGAGTTTCCCTGTGAACACGAGCATTCTTGGAGAACCTTGTGTATTTATTTCCCGTAAACCCGCCATCGCTGCAGCTCCAAAACCCTCCGCGCCATCTGGCCTGCTAGGACGTTTGGTTGGGAAGGAATGGGAAACAGATGACAAAATGGTCAACTGTGGAAAGGTCGGTTGAGACATAGGGAAGAACCATCTGGTCTAATCAGCTCTCAAGAACTTCCTGCTGTGACTCTGTCCCCAAAGACATACTTTGCTCTGTGGGCACACCAAGCTAACCACCTGGTTAATCAAACCATCTTTTCTAGCACAAAACACACTTGGTAGAAAGGCTTGCCTAAACATTTTGACAATTCCATTTTATTTATTTATTCATTTTTAATGCACATACTCTTGGAAATAGGTACAGCATGTGACACTGGGCCACAGACATTTTTTATTCATAATGAATTATTACATTGGCGGAAATGGTCCAAATACATGCTGGTGCCATATTTACACAAGTGGCACCGTAATGGATTAGGAATTGGAGCATTGTTCATTGTACGTTCCCTCAAACCTTATCGAATCCAATCTAATTGGGGAACTGTATGCCATGGTATATCTTTAAAGATACTAGAGACAAGGGAGACAAATGTGGAAAAGGTGTTGCTCACAATCATCAACTTGTGAAGGAGTTACAGGTGTCCCTGTGAAAGCAGTGACACATAACAATGAAAAGGTGTGCATTTCTGAAGCCATCTGTTATTAAACATGCACCTACAGTAGCTTCTTGAGATTGCTGTAATGACAAAGGGAATTATTCAGTGTACTTGTGAACTGAGCCCATTTTTCCATTCTCTTGAACGGCTAGCTAAAGCAGTGGTCCATTATCCATGATGTGGTTGGACTCCAATATTGCAGTGATATCTCTATATAGTGGAGTGGGTATTGGACAGAAATATGAAGATAGATTCATATTTCAACCACATGGTAATATCACCATAGGAAAAGCGAACACATCTATGTTAATATTTTATAAATATCAATACCAATTATGATCTTGCCATCTACTGCATGGTGACACATTCATTTTAAAGAAAAACATCACATCTTACATGGGTATAAAGAAAATATTCTCTCGGCCAACAGTCAACTTAGAAGAGAGAAAAGTGAACAACGATGAGTTTAAAATTAAATTAATTAAAATGCCAACATTTTCTATTCATCATAATCAATACTTTTACCAATGTTTGGAAGTGGCCAGCTACATTCGCTTGTATACATTTTGTTTATGTACAGATGGTGGCATAGAGTTTTGTATTGTTCATTTAAAATTACATGTCTATCAAAAGGAGTTCTGCTTTTCAACAGTGCACAGATTCCCACAAGGGATACAAATAGGATGAACTTCTGGATGGATTGTGGTAAAACAGCAATTGGTTTGAACATCTTAAACTGTGTTTGAATTGGCAATGCTTCAACTTCGAGGAAAACATATTAAAGAATATGAAAAGAGCAAGATTGTTTAATAAAATAGCCTACATTCTGTTTGGTTGCCCGGTTTAGCAAAGTAATTAATGTAGTTTTTCATACGGTTTATGAGAGCGACGTGCAATATTTTTCAACCCTTCCACAAAACTGTTACTAAAAGATGGAAAAGTCAAGCAAACATAGGTGCAATAATGGTACAGCATATTCATATAAAAGTAAAAGGTTATTGTGAAATGTGCAGTCCTTTGAAACTGTTACGTGATTAAAGGCAACATTAACATACCTAAACTAAAAATACCTAATGCTAAAAAGAGATGGTTTATAACAAAAACACATTGGTTATGAAAAAATAATATTCATCATCAGAGCCAGAATTGTCATCAGGACATTTTACATAAATCCAGCTGACATGATGTCCGACCTTACAATCATTTTTAATCTCACAAGAATCACAAGAGTTAATTCTCTTGACATGTGATCTTCTGTAAATGTAAGTATATAAGTTGATGTTCTGCCTATATATTGGGCCAACAGGTATTTCTGTGCAAAATAAAAACCTTCCTACCTTCTCCTGTCTATAGAATATTGGTACTCATGCTTCTAGCAATTGTGTCCTTGTATTATACGGTCTATATTAGATAATGTATGTTGCAAATGCATAACATAGTCTTGATGACGTGCTGCTATCATTATCCTGACGTAATGTTGGTTGCCTACGACAACTGGTGTATGATCTCTACTACCACTGTCAAATGTACTTTGACAGTGTTTGTTAAATCACTTTGGATAATAGAGTGTTCTAAATGCTATAAATGTAAATGGTTTCCACCTGGCTATGTACTGGTGCCAATTTCTATGATTAAACACATACAATGTTGACATGCAGAGTTTATTACTCCATTCTATATAGGGTTGGTCTGGACGATAGAACTAGATGTGTCTGGGCACACATTGTATAAGAGTCCATTATTATTCAATGGAATCATGTTTTAAATCTCCCCGGGCTCTTCAGCCAGAACCTGATTAAGGTGCCAAGTGTTCTTTCATTAAAGGTGTCAGAAGAGTATCACACAGTAGCCCTCAAACCCTGTGTATGTGCGTCTACCACTTGATAATTAATAATGGAAATAGCTGTTGGTGATAATAGGAGCTGGTGTGTGAATTAATGTGAATGCGCGCGTGGCCAGCTGGTTCTCTGTCAGTCCAGGAAGCTTTCATAGTTCCAGTCCATCCCTGTGTATTTTCTCATAGAATGGCATAGAATTAGCCATTTTATTCAAAATACTGTGTGTTCCCCTGTCATAAAGGGTGCCATAATCTATGCTCATCATTAGGCTCGTCATACAACAGCGGAACAACTTAGGGGTGAGTCTAAGCCAGACCCTTGTGTTTGAAACCGGTGTTATAAGAAATGTTGCTTTGGATTAGGGCTGGGCGGTATACCGTTTGATCTGGTACACCGTTGTAACTTTCCCAGTCGGTGTGATTTATTCCACATATTGCCATACCGTAGCTCAGCTGAAACAATAGCTTTAAAGCCCTGTGTCCACCAAAGCGTTTTTTCTCACGCCAGCGTTATTTTTCTATTGATTCCACAGTTTTTCCAGGCTTCTAAAAACGGCAGGAGCGTGGCGTGGCGCTGAATGTTTTTTCCACGCAGAACGCCAGGCATTTTTTTAAGTTCAAATTTTCAACTTTGGGTGAAGCGCCGCGCCCATCACTGTCACTGTTTCCCTGGCTGTCCAATCGCAGCAGTGAAGGGGCGGGACCAATACTACGAGCAACCGTCACATCCTACTTCTTGCACACAACGACAGCAACAAAGTGTGCTTCCACGTTGTTGGGATATTGGGAGAGCAGTATTTCAGTATTTTCGCTTCAGTAAGACATACCTTGAATCCAGAGTTTAATTGCTCTGTATTTGTCTCTCTCTGAATGTCTGTACTGTTTACTGTACATCCGTCCATAATGTGGCTACACCGCTTGCTTTTCCCTAGTAAAGTCTACTCCAATGGGCTGGAGAGGAGGGTTCGGCCCATTGTCGAACTTCAGATTGAAGAAGAACAATGCGGATTACGTTCTGGTTGTGGAACAACAGACCAGCTCTTTACTCTCGCAAGAATCCTGGAGGGGGCCTGGAAATATGCCCTTACGGTCTATATGTGTTTTGTGGACCTGGAGAAGGTGTATGACCGGGTTCCGGGTTTGGAGGTGTTCCAGGCATGTCCAGCTGGGAGGAGGCCTCGGGGAAGACCCAGGTCTAGGTGGAAAGATCATATCTCCACAATGGCTTGGGACGCCTCGGCATCCCCCAGTCAGAGCTTGCTAATGTGGCTCGGGAAAGGGAAGTTTGTTGTCCCCTGCTGAAGCTGCTGCCCCCGCGACCCGACTGGATAAGTGGATGAAGATGGATGGATGGATGCAGTGCTTGTCTTGAGAAAAAGCCTCTAAAGTACTAGCTAACTGCTTGTTGTCTTTGAACCCGACAACTGTAATCGCAGATGTTATTGGTATCATAATTGGTATTCCAACACATTTACTGTATGTGAGGACAATAGTATGTTGCTAACAGCAGCTTGACAAACTTGCCAATGTATTGTCTTATGGCTGCATTGCCCTTTACAATATGCAACTGTATTCTGATTTTATCATATATTGTGTCATACTGTGTGGAGCCAAAGCTTTCACATAGGCCTACATTATTAAATTTGAATTGGCCTAAAACACAAAGCTATAAAGGAAAAAGCCCACACATGAAGAGAAAACAACAAATATATATATATATAACAACATATTCTAATATACCGTGAAACCGGTATGTCTTGAAAAACTGTGAAATCAATTTTTGCTCATACCGCCCAGCCCTATTTTGTATTTAATCTTAGCGGGCATAGCCTGCCCATACACAAGCAGAGGGGCTCGCATTCCTTCCTGCTCAGCGAGCCAGTAATATGACTAAGCAAGACCTTAAGAATCAACTTGACTACCTGCACCCCCCCCCCACATAATGAGCTCACCTACAACCTCTCTAACCCCCCAACAACCTCTACAACCCTCTCACAACCTCTCTAACCCCCTAACAACCTCTCTAACCCCCAACAACCTCTACAACCCTTTCACAACCTCTCTAACCCCCTAACAACCTCTCTAACCCCCTAACAACCTCTATAACCCTCTATAACCTAACTTTCTCACCTAAAGCATTGGCTCCAGTGGTGCAATCGGTCAGCGTGCGGTACTTATAAGACAGTTACCTGCGAAGCAATGCTGAGGTTGTGAGTTCAAGCCTCACCTGGAGCAAGATTTCTTACCAGTTCAATTGGACAGGTGCAGGATATTTGGATCCCCATTCATACCTACCAATGTAGTGACTTCTCTTCTGGGGATGCACATCGTAACAATAACATACACAATGCAGGCCATATTTCATTCCACAACAATCTAGAATCATCCAACATTCCTACATAGTTCCCTCCCAACCAACAATAATAACATAAAATCTATTTATTCTAATGAAAAATATATCAAGGAAAATTTCCTTAATCTGGACAATCTGTTTGTCTCCTAGCGGGAAGGTCGTGGGTTCAAGCCATTACTCCCCTACAACCTTTATAATCCCCTAACAATCTCTATAACCCCTTACCAACCTGTACAACCCCCTAACAACTCTATAACCCTCTAACAACCTTTATAACCCCCTAACAGCCGCTATAACCCCCTAACAACCTCTATAACCCTCTAATCCCCTCTAACCTTCTAACCGACAGCATCGGCTCCAGTGGCGACAATCGGTCAGCGCGCAGTACTTATGAGACTGTACTATAGAGCAATGCTGAGGTTGTGCGTTCGAGCCTCACCTGGAGCAAGTCCTTAACAGTCAATTTTGACAGATGCAGATTTAATTTGGAATAACATTTGTACGTGCCAATGTATCGACTGTTCTTTTTGGGGTACACATCGTAACATTAGCACACAAAGATCCCCTAAATCTTACAAAGAACCATCCCTTATCCCTACATAGTTCCCTCACATATACAAAGAATATATACATACTGTATATTTAAAATATATATATATATATATAAAGGCTGTCCAATAGTTTTAAAATTATCCAATGGTGGGTGTCCAGTAGGAGTCAACGACTGCATTGGGCCTGGTTACACAACAAGGCTATGTAATGGAGGCATTATTTAATTAAAATAATTAATTAATTAAAATGGCATAGTTTAGCCGTAATTGTTAGCAGTAGTACAGTTTATACATTACTTTGATGTATTGTGTTACTAGTCTGTATTATAATAAATACTATCAAATAATAATATGACTGTTATTCTTCAACCACCTCTGGGGATAGTGGGGGTCGCGAGTCTCTGGCACTGTTATTTTGGGGGGACGCGAGCAGAAAAGTTTGAGAACCCTGTGATATATAATGCATGGTCAGCAAAAATGTAACGTCACGCCTCAGCATAAAACCAGGAGTGTAAAAGACCGCTCAGAGAGTTAGCAGCACATTCACAGATGAAAAACGATAAAACGTGTGCATTCGATCTAATAAAATAGAAAAATAGTATGTTTGCATCAAAATGACATAAAAGATTACTCCCTTAGCTTCTGGCCCCTAAAAAAAACATATAATTCACAACAAGCAATTGCATTCTATATAGGAGGGGAGAGTCCCTACGGCAGGTAGGACAAAACATTTGGCACGTGCATGCCAAATGTGTGTGTATCACTGTTAGGAGAATCTAGTGCTGGAGCAGATGGAGGCACAGAAATGGGCCAAACAGTGTGTGTGCGCGTGTGTGTGTGTGTGTGTGTGCGTGGCACGCACGTGGGCATGTGTGCGTTCATGTAATTTGCGCATGTGCGCGTGCGTGCACTATGTGTCTGCATGCATGCGTGCGTTTGTGTATGCGTGTGTGCGTGCACGTGTGCATGCGTGTGTGCGTACGTTTGCGTGCGTGTGCGTGCATGTATGCGCGCTTATGTTTACGTGTGCGAGTGCATGCGTTTGTACGTGCACGTGTGCATGCATGGGAGCGTTTGCGTGTGCGAGAGCATGCGTGCGTTTGCGCGCTTGCGATGCAGAAACTGCAGGCTGGGCCGTGCTGAGCTGAGCTGTGCTGAGACTCAAGCTCCATTTAGAACTAGGTCAGGGCAGTACTGACAGGCTCAGAGTGCTGCTGGTGTGAATAGGGGGAGCATTGAGAACGGCAAGCGGAGCTGGAGAGAAGGCTCCCTGTGTCAATAATGGCGGTTCAATGCAACTTAACATAGAATATTTTATACATTTATTTTGAATTATCCGAAGGTGAACTGAAGTCCTCCATTGCATTACATGGCCTACATTGTGTGTCCTGCTAGGCATACAATATGTGCAGTGTATTCCCAACGGGGAAAAGCGGGAACACAAAGAAAGATTTTGTAAATTTGTCTCCCTAGCTTACAGTATGCTTCTGGAGATGATGCAGCGAAAGTAGTTGTAAAATAGATTTAAATAGGAAATAACAGCAGTTTGCATTTTGTTGCACGAGTGTAAAATGCCTTAGCCGGTGTCAATGTGGTTAATAGCAACCTTTAAATGTGCTCTTGTCTTTTGTCAAGCATTATCCTTGAGTCTTAAGGTTGGAGCAAAGGCGAATATGTAGTGTGTGTACCTGCGTGAGAGAGAGAGAGAGAGAGAGAGAAAGAGAGAGAGAGAGAGAGAGAGACAGACTTGCCGATGGCTGTCGTGTGGTGTTGCAGTGCTTAAAGTCTTAGTCATCACTCCTCTTTGAGCTTATCAGGGGCTAAGACGGAATTACAGGTCCATCACAGCTACATGTTGTCCTGAGCTTTCAGATCTTACATGTGAGCCAGATAAAACACTCTGTGCAGAGTGTGCGGGTGTGTTTGAGTGTGCGTTTCTGTGTCCTTTTAACAAAGAAGACCCGAGCCTAATTTCAGTTTACAAAGAAACGTGTTAAAAAAGAAAAGAACAGACGTACGCTAATAACCGAATGAAAGGGAGAGAAGAGAGATGAATAGATGGTCGGGCTGACAAATGAGTGGCTGAGGTTTTCCAGTTTAAGGTTTATATCTGACTGACACTGCAAGTTCAGCCACACGCACACACTCACTCACACACACACACACGCACGCACACGTGCACGTGCAGCAGGAGAACAGGAGACATGAACAGGAGTAGAAAGTGATTGGGGACATTTAAGTGACAGATAAATATTTAATGGTCTGTGACAACTGTCACTGGCTCACGCTGTGAGACAGCTGCTCCTCCAATGTGGCTACCTGGTTTGGAATAGGCTTTTTAATAAGTCCCATGTTAAGCTTGATTCTGACTCGCATTACAGAGAATGAATTGTGAGTAAAATGACATCAGTTTCACTTCAGTAAAAAATGCTAACTGCATTCTCCTAGGAGCAGATAGTCACTCTGACTATGGTGAATAGTTAACTTAGTTTAGTTTGTTAGTTTGTTAACTTTTCTCTATTCCCACAATTCTCACAATTTGAAGTAGAACCAGATCAAGAAGAACAAAAATGACCTTGCTAGTTTCTGTTTGGTTACACGTGTTAAAGCTTGTAATGTTTTAACACAGGCAGTGTCATGACCTTACCTAATTCCTATATCTCTCATGGTCGTTAGGTATTTTATGGGCTTTAACCCTGATCTGACACTCTGTATGAGAGCTCTCCACTGGTAAGTGGAAAAGGTTCAATAGCTCTCTATTTTGTGTGTGTGTGTGTGTGTATGTGTGCGTGTGCGTGTGTGTGTATGTGTGTGCGCGTGGGTGTGTGAGAAATAATGTTGGTTGCCTTTGTAAGGTGGGTTGCACACCATACTTTGTGTTTGATATAAGATTAGACATTTCTTAAATCACTGTGTCAAGTTAACAGTATGGAACAAAGTGCTCAGCTGCATATGAAATCATTAAATGCTAATAAAGTGTTTTATTATTGCAGATAATTATCTGGTTAACCATCTCTGTCAATATTAACACGCCTGGAAGCACATACCACATGACCAGCATGGTAGACTGGGCATGCATGTGCCAGTGTAAACAGGAAGCAATTTGTCCGTTTGTTCAGTTGAAGAACATTTACTACTACTCTAATATCAAAGGTGGGAAATAATACCGGAGATGTATTTTCATGGACCGAAGATGAGGTGGAACATGTACTGAAACTAACCATTGAGTATAGGGTGTCATGGCAACAGAAAATATTAGTAGTCATGGCAAAGTAAATACGGCGACATTATCATGCATCCATGTGACATACTGGTAAGACCCAGAGCCCTATAGAAGCGGTAGTCACAACAGTCACACGGTCAATGGATACAGTTCCAGGAAGTGCAATTTGAATCAATGACTACAAATACATATCTGCAATCTTTGGTAATTAGTAGTAAATAAACGCATCAATTTACATTTACTATAAAGGACCCCATGATCTGCTAATGCTGTGAAAAAAAACGGTCCATTGAAGAGATGACGCGACTCTCTCTCTACATGCCTCTGACAAAACAGAAAACAGATATGGGGTGCCTATATCATCGTTTTCAAACTAATCCATATACCCGCCCACACCAGTACGCAAGCCCGGAATGCTTTAACTAAAACTGCGCAACCAGCGTTTCTGTTAGGAGCTCCACAACTACGTAAACGTAGCAAAAGCAATTAGTAAAAAAACACACACAAAAAAACATACACCTCAAACTGTAACTGTCTCATCACAACTGAAGCATAGTATGGTTTTCTTCCAAATTAACTGGGTCAATATCTAAAATCATAAAGCCCCAGAAACATTAATGCAATTCGCTCATTACCCATCACCTTGTAGTTGAAAATTGGTCGATTGATTACATTTCACGCTTTGGTTGCCTAGGTTAGGATTTTCCCACCCAAAATGTTTGGGTGGGAGTCAGTCAATGATATCATTAGCTTCCATTGGTAGTCGACTAAATCGCATTGCCTCAAATTGGGATTGTTTACCTTCATAGCCGGTACCCACTTCACATCGCCAACCGTTATTTCTCCTGTCGTTATTTTAATTTCGCTGACCGGTATTTTTCACTACACACAATATAGTGAAAAATCTGAAATACACTTTATTGGCTTTAATTTTGCCTTGCATATTACATTTTCACTTGTACTCTGCTGGTTTTATTTAATTATTTTTCTATTGTATCTAGTATTCTAGTGTTGTTGCACCAAAGTATTACCCTCTCGTTGACAATGTTTTCTCCGTATGTGAGCTACGAACATCTGGTTAGAAATGCCGTTGCGGAGGTCGACAAAAAGTTACAATATTTTATGTATGTGTTGATAAAAAATGTTAAGTTGTCCATTACATTCAGATAGAGAAGCACTGACGAAACAAACTAACTACTTTCTCTTGCTCAAATCACATCATTCAAAACACAGGACTTTAATTATTTAAAGCTCTCCCTCGCACACACACACACACACACACACACACACACATACACACACTCCTCTCAAATCAATTCTGGCAGATAAATGTCCATTTGGCCAATGAGAGCAGGAGGCACTGGGTCACCAAAGGCGCAGCAATGCCTGGCTTGAGCACCAATCCATCAGACCAATCGATTTTGATTACACCCTCGATCGGTCCCCTCCTCTACATTTTCCCATGCGTGTTCCGCAGTGCATTACGGCACAACAGAAAACACTGAAAACAGTTCCGGCTGAAAATGCTGAGAATTCCCCCTTTAGACAGACGATATATCTAAAGGGCGGTCATTTAAAAGTCGCAGCATGGCCCATTTGTATGGCTTGTCATCCCACAGAGACGCACAGACAGTATTTGAGTGTGGGAACATGGGAGTGTTATTTCAATGTTATTCAATGTCATCTTTGTGGTGACAATTCCACAGTTTTGAATACCCTACTCTTGCAGTAAATGTATTCAAATTAATAATTTGTTTAAGTTTACCTAGGCGGCTGTGTGGAATTGTGATTTGGTTCTAAAGTCTATATGTTCCCAAGGTGTGTCCTACTGCATTCAAAGGAATCACATTCGGACTGAATGGTGGCTTGGCTTTTGCTAACGTTTCTCTTAAGAGAAGAGTGAAAATGTATATTCTGGCTAATGGAGGTTATACACAGGTCTTATTGGTTCAATTCATCTGGCAGCTGAATCCTTGCAGCATGCAAGAGCTAGGCTAGCATCAAGCCTGTAAAATAATATTCGGGCAGTCCTAATTTGTAGACACTTGTTTTGTATGTGGGAGCATCCAAAACTCACATGGACTTTTACAAATCCATTTCAAACTACACAAACTACACACTCTGACGAAGGCAATAGCCGAAACGCGTTGGTGTCCTAGCCTATACATTAAAGGCTTTTTTTCCACTAACTTTGCCTTGTTTTTTGAAGTCGCATTGCCACTGCTCATAGTGGTTTTCTGCGCCTTCCTTTATTTGAAAATGATTCCTCTGAACAAGAGCACAGATGGAAACCATTACAAGTGGAATACCTGAAGCACTCCTGCTATTTCTGTTTCCTTAAAACCATTTCAAACTACTTTCATAATGTGGTTACGTTACACATACAGGAAACATGTATGTTGGTGGTGGAGGGAGCATTGAGTTGTTAGTCACAGGCAGAGTCAACATTTATACGTTTGACAGAGTTGTCGTCTTGGGACAGTGAGTGACCGCACTAAATAAAGCAGTGCCGTCAAGCCTCTTACATTTGATGCCGTTTCATTATTTTCATAAAAATCTGATACCACGTTGTCATTTAGTCAAAGCCCATTCCATTAACCTCCATTTTCGTTTGTGTATGTGAACAACTCGTACGTCCGCGAGCAATGGCATTACAACAGCATACAATGTGGTCATTAGCAAATGCTTTTCTCCAAATGGACTTGCAGTTGAGTTACAAGAATTAGGAGTATTACAGACACCTTGCTCACAGGTAGGTCAACTCTGGGACTTGAACCCATGACCGGACTATCGGATAGTCCAGTGGGATATCATGCTCCCACCCGAACATCTGGTTAGAAATGACGTTGCGGAGGACGACAAAAAGTTACAATATTTTTACTTAAAACGTCGTGCCCTTTGACGGCCACAGTTAATTTAGCCGCCCTGCTCTCGTCCACTAACATGATATCCGGTTTGCCGTCTGCCGTGTTCCGTGTGAACGCAGCACAGACTTCCAGATGACCCTGCATGTGACTGTACCCTTGACCTGAGACTGCCGTGTTGGAATTACCTGCCTGCTCCTCTGTGGTAGTACATATATACTGAACTGCCAAAATGCTTCTGGTCATCGTGTTTGGGCGTCCCCTGGTTTGGTTTGTGATACTACCGCACTGTGCCAATGTGAGTGTATAGCGGTGTCACAACAGTAACTAACCTGTGTGTATGTGTGTGTGTGTGTGTGTGTGTGACAACAGAACGTGATCATTAAGGCTGCTGGACTGAATGGGAAGCTAAAGCGGAGCTGGGCGCCAGAGAAGGGCCGCTCGAGTTTGCATCTCTGAAAAGCGACTCAGGCGAGTGGCTTTGTACATGCTTGCTCAAAGAGGTAGATAGAAAGAGATAGAAAGGATTTGAGTTGATTGCAGAAGAACAGCTGTGCCAACATGTACTGTACTACTAATCGCCATCCGGTTCAATCAAAGTACAAAACCATGTAGTTGCAGGCAGAGCACAACACACACACACACGCACACACACACACACGCGCATGCAGACGCATACACACATGCACACACACACGCACACACTAGCAGTTGTTAGTGTTCGTTGTAACTGCAACTTGTCAGACATTATTTTATGACTGACAGGAGTCTAACAGTGTGTATAGCAAACATTAGTCACATGCTTAAATGTGTACTTCACACGTACAAACATTTACATAGGGGCTCCTAACGAGCAAGCTGTGCTTCTCTAGGTTTACAAAATGGTTCATCCAATATTAATAATAATAAGAATTATTATTATATATTTGAGGATGCCTTTCAAGACACTTGAGTAAAAGCATGCAAATTTAAAGGACAACACAACACCAAGGTTTGAAAAAGCAAAAGCAATCACTCACAAATTAAAAACTTATAAAGCGGAAATCAAATATATATATAGCACAATTTCCTGATCACATCATCAGGATGCTTTTCTGCAGATCGTGGATGGGAGTGAGATCCAGGCAGGCACACAGCAGCCACACCATGCTAGCACTACATGCTTACCACATGAAAGAGTTAAATCTCTCCTGCAATGCAGGCAGCATATGTGGACAACACAGGTGAAAGGGTTAAATCTCTCCTGCAATGCAGGCAGCATGTGTGGACAATACAGGTGAAAGGGTTAAATCTCTCCTGCAATGCTCACATACAGCATGTGTGGACAATACAGGTGAAAGGGTTAAATCTCTCCTGCAATGCTCACATACAGCATGTGTGGACAATACAGGTGAAAGGGTTAAATCTCTCCTGCAATGCTCACATGCAGCATGTGTGGACAACACAGGTGAAAGGGTTAAATCTCTCCTGCAATGCTCAAATACATGTGTGGACAACACAGGTGAAAGGGTTAAATCTCTCCTGCAATGCTCACATACAGCATGTGTGGACAACACAGGTGAAAGGGTTAAATCTCTCCTGCAATGCTCACATGCATGTGTGGACAACACAGGTGAAAGGGTTAAATCTCTCCTGAAATGCTCACATAGGCAGGCGCCCGGTGGTGGATTATTAATAGCAAATCAAAAACTTTGTTTCCATAGTGACTGTTTGAGTCCAATATGGAAAGTGTCTCCTGTTGTTGCCAGGACAACCATCTACCGATGGCAAATGAACATGGCAAACTAGCTGAGTGATGTGGTTGAGTTGGTGATCTCCCCATACACGATCGCAACAAGACAAGGAGCGTACACCACACGCGAAGGGCGGGTGACAATTGGATGCATTCAGCTAAGCTTGGTTTGGCAATCCTATTGAATATTAATATTCATAAACTCAAGGCTTATAAATGTTGTTTTGTTCAATCGAAATTACAACCAATTCTTAAATATATGAATTGATGTAAAAATGAAAAGAAAATATAATATATATTATATTTATATATTATATTTCAAAAAGTTTTACCTGTGAGCGTAAACCTTACTAAAACAAGACTGTCATTGTGCAAACAGCTCGTGATCCTGTACTGTCAACGGTTAGCACTTAAGTAGGACACCTTCGATAAACATCCTGAATTATGACACAATGTCAATGATTAGCAATCAGAAGACCGAGATCAAGTGACTGAGTACGCTCCTACAGCTAGGTCGCTAGGCTGTATAGGAGTAATGTCCACTAAACATGTTTAACTTCAAGGAGTTTGAGGATCACTTGAGTTCTCAAACATGATGGACCAGGCCGATAAAGTTATAGTATATGTAAGCCATGCAATGCCTAGCATCCAGACAAGAGCCGCTCTCCAAGCAAGGTTCGGCTGGTGCTCCAGTGGGAATGCAGCAGAACTATAAGCATGTTGGGAATCAATCCAAGCACAAACCCAGGAGGCCAGAAATGGTCAGGGGTTTGACGGTGGGATACATTCTTCCAGCACTGAGACAGTTCTGTGGCTTCAGGTCATTTGGAAATGCCTTGTCTGCGATTCTACTCTACTAGATCGGAACAGGTCATGCAGACCCAGAAGCCGACTTGTGGTATTAGCTTACAATTAGCTAGCAACAGCTGACTATACAGTACATTTAAGGGCCCTATCTTAGACCTGGTGCAAAGCGATAACGCAAATTGAAAATGCACTTTGGCACATTTGAGCACCCGTGGGTGTGTCTAAACACGAGGGGTGGTCTGGCCGGCGCACTGTTGGCGCATTGCATTATATTGAGGCAGAGGATAGTAATCGCATGATTGACCAACAAATACCTGGTCTAAAGTCTATGGCGTGGCGGGTGCACAACACGTGTACACTCTGCTTGTTATACACAGAGATGCACAGGAGCACACAAACAGGCTCTAAGGATTAAAGATTAAAAGAGTACAAGGTGAAGAATTATTAGGGAGTAGCCTACGTCAACATATTTTAGAGATCTTTGTGGAATCTTTGCTGTTGCCATATATGGTCTGCTCGGATGCATTCACCAACCTGCCAAACACGTTCTCATTCCCAACTCTTCAAAAATTGCAGCTTGGTCAATGGCCTTTCTCGTCAATTTTCGAAGCGTTAGAAAGCGTTTGGCGTCGTAGGATGAAGACTTCGGTCATTGACTGTTACGGTAAGGATCCGGAGTTACCACCACCGGTTTATCTTTAGCTATATGGGCGTGCAATCTCAGTGCAAGTATTAGCTCCTGGTTGTAGATAAATAATCAATATACAATCGAGACATGTTAAAATGTAATTACTTGAAATCATAGGCTACACACCTATAATGAAATATACTGAAATATAACTGAAACTATTTAATTTTATGATTTCAGGTAAATATATTCCAACATGTCTCAATTCTGGATTCTGGGAGACTCTAATAGGTGCGTTGTGTGTTACACCCCACCCAAAACACCTCCATGAATAATGAAGTACAACCCTTCTGAACCATGCGCCTGGTCCAGCGACTGTTTGTCCGCTGTTAAACTAGCAAAAGCTACACCCCTAAATGCAGCGTGTGCCTTACACTTTAGTTTAGACCCTGTACGTAGATAGTTAAAGGCAACAGGGCAACACGGTGGCCCAGTGGATGGCACTGTGGCCACACAGCAAGAACCTTGTCGTCCCGGCCTTTCTGTGTGGAGTTTGCATGTTCTCCCCGTGTCTGCATGGGTGTGCTCCAGTTTCCCCCACAATTAAAAAACATGTCATGTTAACTCTCTCCTCGCTCTGTGTCATGTGACCAGAGAGACTGGCACATATCTGGAGTTGAACAAATTTAACGTATGTTGTTTTTCATAAAGGACCAATATTATAATATAATAATACCTCCATTACAATACAGAAGGCATATAGATGAGGCGACTTAACAGTAAGTACTGTACTATTGATCGATCCCAAGCACCTCCCCCCTTAGTTACTATAACTAGGCTTGACAAAACAGCATATTATGCCATATAACAGTAAAACAAACAGGACAGTTGGCTTCCAAACTTGCTCAACTGTTATTTGATGACAGGGTGAAAAGCTTGGCTTTGGCTTGGGAATTATTAGGTATGAAGCAGCATGTTATACATTGCTAACGGATGTTTACTGGGGGACGTTGGGCGAGTCGGGAATCAAACCCGGGACTCTCAGCTAGGAGTCGACCACCCTAACCGGTCTAACCTGTCCCCAGTTCAGATGCAGACGTCACACCGGCATTGCGTTACAGCCGTAATGAGCAAGTACAGGTTGCTTAAGGTTGCATACATCTTCTCTTAATAGGTCATGCTTGACACATCTCCTTTCAATGGGACTAGACCACCCAACAAGTGCAATGCAGTGCCCATGTGTTACAGGGACTCATGTTCGTCCACAAACACAATACCTCTTTAAGCAATGAACGGATAATAAAAGAAAGACAGTTTAAAGGGGGGAACATCACAGTATTTAAAGCATGAAGAGCCCGTCCCAGACAGCTGAAACACACGGATCTGCCTTTGGCACACTTACGTTCCCAGGATATCTTTGAAGTCGTAGTTCTCCTTCACATCTGAGGTCTTCTTTTTCCAGGAATGGCAGTCTTCCCCTAGAGGCATCCTTCTGTTGTGACGGGCAGCTACGCTACTGGTGACGGTGGGAAAACCAGAGGAAAAAGGGGAAAAAGTGACAAAACATTAGCTTACTAATTTACACTGAAGTCAAAATACCTCTCACACATTCCTTGCAAGAGAGTCGTGGAGTCGTTCAACCTTGTGCCATTTCACAGGAATGCAGTGATTTTGTTTGCAGTTTGTTTTTCAATCGTGAACTGTAATGCATTACGGGGGGAATACATGACATTTTGGGTTTTCAGTCCCACAGCCACAGGTAATAAAAAATCTGCAATGTTATGACTGCAAACACATTATCATAAAAAATACACAAGCCATTAGACTGATAAGGAATTGCAAAACCTTGCTGGTGACAGAGGAATTCCATTCATAACATTGACATAATGACCATGTCAAAGGTCAGAGACGTCAAAGCTTGTTCATTTAATTCAAATAGAGTAATAAACAGTTTTGAATAGATATGGACAGGATGGATAAGCAGACAGTTTGAACCGCATTAATTCTTTAATGAAAATCCCAAACAAACTTTAAATTAAACAAGACATAATATAGTTTAGAAATGCTCCCTTTTACAAAAAGGGAACAGTTAGTTGTTTACATTCCTTGACTTGAGTCATGGCTGTAGCTACCCTGTAGCACACTTCTGAACATTTGAGTCATTATTAAAGACTATACCGTGGCTACAAGCTAGCATTGTCCTTAAAGTGCCTGGCTGCCGTGACTAAAATAGCCCAGTTCATATCAGACCGCCTCGCTCTATTGCTACTGCTGCCTGTCTGCCTGGCAGCCTACCAGAAAAGTCTACCAGTAATTTAGTAACACATTGTTCTGTTTGGTATACCAGAACAAGTATTAGTAGCGGGTCGGCGAAATAATGACAAAGGCAAAGACAGGTACTATGAGTGTTTTTTTATTTTATTTCTTTAGTTTACTGTTTGGTAGTTTCTTTTTCAACCGTTTTCTTTTGTTTTGATAACCAAATATAATTTCTCCATGATTGCTCCTTCATATTAACAAATGTAGTTTGGTGAATGGCTCCATTGTCTATTTAGAAGTAGTACAATAAAAAGTGTTATGTGTTATCTTCTGGTGAGGCACATTGTTGCACAGATGCACATTGCACACACTCTCTCACACACACACACACACACACACACACACACACACACAGACCACACAGAATACACACCGACACGCATGCACACGCACAAATACACATGCCCTCTCACTGGAGTCATCTTCATATTTGTAGTCATGGTAACCCAAAGGAGCTGCTATGGTACCTGCACTAGTGTCTAATGGCGGATGGCAGCTAAGGTGGGAATCATTTAAGTCACAGTGATGGCTGGCTGCAGTGTGAGTAACATTGTATCACGTCCGTGGCCACAATAGAAACACAGAGGCAGCTCAAGGACCGTTGCGCCTGCTGGATGGATCTGAAGGAACTAAAAACATCTCAAAAAGAAATCCCTAATCTGAAAAGCTTTTGCTGTTTGGTCTGGATTGAGAGCATTTATCGTAGATACGTTGTCCTGCAGCTATAAATCAATACGATGCATAGTGGACCTATTTAAGGATGGCACCAGTGTTCAAATTACACTGAGGTCAGAGATGGCCCGGCCCCCTTAGTTCTGGCCAGGGCATCTCTAGTTCAATTTGAAATCTCAGGTTGGGGGGGAAGAACATTCATTAATTTATTTACTTTCGTGGTCATGTTGTGTTTCTATGAACTGTTAGAGCAAAGAGCGTGTGGCAGAGCCCTTCTCATGTCCGATTGTGTATACCGCATCACAGTATTTATCCCAACACCATTAATTGAATACGGTACGCAACCTAAATTAACATACGAAATGTTGCTTTGCTTAACTTTTGCTCTCGTAGCCGGGGGTGCATCTGCTCAAGCAATGACTTGTATTTTTTAGGTTTACGTGTTTCCAATTATTCATCTTACCTTCTCCGATTATAATTTGATGTTATAAAATCCTTTCTAACTCTTTCACGTTCATTGTTTTGGTCCCTAAACAGCTAGCCACACAGTTTTTATGCATTGCCTATCAACCAATATTAGACCTGTATTGTCTAGCAGGGAACATGAATTACATAATTACCGTGTAAAATATTTGATAGGCCTAAGCAAACTGCATATTTTAACATAGTTTTACAAAAGCCTAATAAAAGGTGATTGGTGCATATAAATTCATCAAAATGCAGGAAATTAAGTGTTTCGCCCTAAAAAGTTTCCTGGGGAGGAACCCCAGACCTCGCTTCATGTTGGCAACCCTACCTCCCCAAAATAAAATCTCTAAGGTGGGTAATTCACTTTGCAATTTAACTTAAACCTAACCACTCAAACTAATGCATACATCAATGACAACATTGTAATATTTCCTTATATTCATATAGTCCATGTTACATTCAATTTTACAGAGTTAGGAAAGCAATGTTCAAGCCTGATGGTTCTTGACATAACAAATAATTCCCAGTCTCTACTTTTGAATTCAAACGTGTGCTTTGAAATGGTGATAGAGCTAAATGAAGCGATACAAACAGTTGTAGCAATGCTGATTGGTTAAAGGCTGTCCAATAGTTTTTCAAAATGAACCAAATGTCTATGCCCAGTAGGAGGCAACTACTGTAAACTCTTACAAGTTCACATTCACAAAATTACGCCCAGAGGGAAATCTTTTTTGAATTCTTGCTTAAATAATGTAAATTGGCATAAAGCTTGTTTTTTTTATTTTAAATACTGTATATCAAACAAGGTTAAAGAGGTACATTTACATAACATTTATCCATGTAACAAGATCATTTCGAATTTACTGATGTTGATGACACATTTGCCATAATGAAATTGAATCTATTCATTTGTTTTTTGCTTGTCATAAAACTACAGATTTTTGGGTAAATATGAGAGAATGTATTACAAATAAGACTGGATATTCTGTTAATATTTATGAGAAAGATGTAATTACTACATTTGAATGTAAATTTTCCAATCTGTATCTTGGTGAACCTTCTTTTATTACTTGGAATATGTCATATTCATAAAGCGAAATTTTCTAAGAGTCATCCTAATTTTATATTGTTTTTGGTGGAACTTAATTTGTTTATTGAGTTCTTGAAAATGACAAATAACAAAAAAGCCTCACATACTTTACAAATATATGAAGAATTGTGTGGTAAGTAATGTAATACTTTTTAATATATTTTATATGTTTTCTTTGTATTGCATTTAAAGGTATTTTGTAATGTATGTGCATTACCTACTCTAGCTGCTGTAATGTCTGAATAATTGTATTGTTGTATGTTCAATAATAAAAAATAATAAACATTTATAAAATAAATAATAATAATTTAAAAAATAAAAACTCACCATCCATATCCATAATTTCAGTGCGATGTTAATATGGTGCTTTATTTACTAATTTCAGTTTTTCAGTTTATTTTAAGCAGCCTATTATTTATTTACAAGACCTGCAAACAGCCAGAGTCGTTTTGCTAAGTTTCTCAACAAATTCCTATATATATATTTATCAACCGACTTGGCCATTTAGTTAGTTGGTTGTCATGCATGTCAATCAAAATACCTCTTCTGTCTAGTAGGCGGATCTTCACGCAGTTAGCCAGTGTTGTGTTCCAGACTAAAGGCTCTGGCTCTGACTAAAGTTTAACATACATTTTGAATTACGGCTGTTAGCACTGCAGTTTTGCATGCTATTAAAATCAATTCAAATACAGTGAGCTGATATATAAATTGACTACAGCAAATGAGCATGCAAAGGAAAGTGTGAAGGGGAAGCAGTAAAAGGAAGTCTAGTCAAATATGTGAAAGTGCTCTGCTCTTAACGGAAATCTATTATTGTTCCAACTTGGTTCTGGCAACTAACTGATGCTAAATACACAGAACACAGTAGACAATTTTCCTGCTTAATGGGGCACTGGTCAGGAATATTTTTTCCTCAGTGTCTCCAGTGAAGATGTGATATCTTCATTATCTTCATATAACTAACCTATCGTTGTCTAAATATAAAGACACAAGGAACTAATATGCAAGGCTTTACAGTATACGTTGAAGTTGATATGTCTAGGTCTAGATAGTGTAATAATGTATATGAATTTAGCATCATATTTTTCACATTAGATACTGATCAGATTGAATTGAGCTGGTACAACAAGGTTGTACCAACAACCTCAGGTAAGACACAGTCAACAATCTGCTCTTGAATCTGTCACATGTTTGGAAACATTTCATAGATGCCATCCCATTTAAACTCATGGATGCATTTCAACACATTTCAGATAGGAAAGACATTTTGTGTTCAAAAATACACCACACTTTCCATTTGTCAAAGAAGAAGGAAAATACAAAGTTTTTCGAAGCCAGGGCTGTGTAAAAGTGCCTAATAAAATGTTTCAACACGCACAGAGAATGTTAAACTAGCGCACTGCAAGGAGATTGACCAAATGTGTATTAGTGCACAATCGCTTACTATACCTTTAATGCTACAGAGAGAATGTACGTTCCCTTAAGAGTACATTGAGGGTGCTCATATAGTGCATACCTGCAGCTGAGCTTATTTCCAGGGTTGAACAATATGCATGGGTAAAGAAACAAATATCACAAATAGGGTCCACGACAAATATACTCAAATAGACAGGAGCGGATAAATATAAAAACGGAGAGAAACATGCAGGTATACTTTAGTACGAGCATTTGGAGAGCCAAAACTACCATAATTTGAGGATGTTACACTGTGTGTGGCTGATGGATGAGGGAAAAGGAGAGGGGGGGGGGGGCGATAACAGTAAACTTTCAAATAACCAAGAGGGGCATAACGGTTAAATAAATAAAAAACGTAGGTGTTAACAGTCAGAGGGAGAGAGGCACAATCCACATTTCCCAAGGGTCTGTGTGACATGCAACATTCACCCCCGCAATACAGACATAATCACTGTACTCACTGGTTTCCCATTCCTGTGAGCGGCAATGGACAGGAGAAACGCACACACACACGCAGGCACAAGCAGACACACACACACACACACACAGGCACACACAGGCACACAGTTACGTAAACTGGGGGCTGTGACACGCAACATAGTCGCTTCACAAGGGCACATGTGTATCTACAATACCGTAGTTATTAGAAATGCTTTAAGAACAGCAGCACAGACTCAGTACACACACACACTCGCGCATACACACTCCCACACACACAAACACACACACACACACTCCCACACACACACACATGCACACATACTTGCGCATACACACTCCCACACACACACACACACACACTTGCGCATACACACTCCCACACACACGCACACACACTCGCGCATACACACTCCTACACACTCAGTTAGTGGCATTCATACCAAACTGATTTCACAAACTGAACTAAATGTGGAATTGTGGTGGCTATTAGCCTATAGTGTATACCCAATACCCATTTGTGTTGAAATATATATATTCTTTTTAAGTTGTAGCCACACACCAAAAGACAACATTAACATTATGTAACTGCATACTTCAATGTCTTGTACAGGTTTGTGAACACAGCTCTCAGCACCGTGTTACGTTTTTACCGTCCTCACAAGCTGGATCATATACTCTGGTCCTCAAGTCAGGCCTCAAGACCATTCTACAACTTGAATGTGATCTGCCTCCATTGCCTTATTAAGACGTTGAACGCCTTCCTTAGCAGCATATCAGTAGCAAATTGGTGGCATTAAAAAGGTGCTTTCCCAGACCCTCCCATTTATGTCTTCCATGTAACCCTGTGTCTATTACATGGAAGGTGTGTGTGTGTGTGTGTGTGTGAGAGTGAGTGAGTGGGTGGGTTAGTGGGTTGGAGGAAGAGGAGATGGAGGAGGCATTAGTTAAAAAGTGGGTTTCTAACTCTGGTTTCAGCCTCAAAGGCACACCCATGTTATAACTTGTATTTACGTTTTTGTTGGTAAATTGGTTTGTATAACCGTCAATATCCGTCAAGTCAAACAGTGCATGTCTATTGGCAAACCAGCCGGTTGAATGGCCATGGTCAACTGCCTGAGAAACAAATGTCCTTTCCATTTGAGCTTATCAATGATAAGATTACTGAATGTGAGCAGATATGGTATAAGGGGAGAAAGAGGAGCGCATGAGCGCGCACGTGTGCGTGTGCGTGTGAGAGTGAGGGAACACGCTTTGAAAACGAGCTTTAAAAGGGCGAACGAAACAAAGCGTCGAGGGGAGATGGGAATAAATGCTACCACATTCAATTTAAGAATCCTTAAGTTAGACCCGCTGGGGGAAAATGTAGGCTGTAGCCACACAATCTGTTTGCGGAGACATATTTGGAACAATTCGACTTTGTTTAAGAGTACACAAGAGCATAATTCGTTTGTAACAACATAATTAATGTTGCATTGATTTCTGAGTGATTACACACATAGGCTAGGCCTACAGTACAGTAAGTAGCCTATTGCGCGTCAGTTGACACTGTGGTAGGCTACATGAATACATTCAGTCACTATCTAGAAGTATACGTCAATATCAGTTTCTTATCGTTTAAGACATAAACTAAAGGTATAGGCACAGTGAGCACATTTGATATAGGCTATGAATGATTTTATACAGTTCTCTTCCGTAATCTCGCCTTTGCAAGACAGCGCAGAGAAGTTCACTATGTAGACTACTGCATAGGAGGCTACTGGTACAGTAGAGGACTTATGTATGTGACCGTTGTATTTGTTCCAATAGCCTCTATAGACAAACACATTAGTTGTGTTAAAGACCAATATATCTGCCAGACTGCAAGTAGGTCATTCACTACGCTTTTGTAAAGGGTATAGTTATAGCCTACTGCAATATGTTGGCTAGAGAGAGCTGCCAAACAATTGAAGCATCCATGCCTCTTTAAAATGTCCATCATTAAAGTTTTATCCATACAAACACAGCAGCCATTCTTACCTGTGATATGACGTTCGAAAAAGGTAGGACTCGCTCCGGTGTGCCTTTCCAACTCAAGAGCGCTGGCGGAGGAACGGTAGGCTACTTGACAACCCCACCAGCAGTACGCCCTCCTCTGACGTCACTTCAGGCCAGCGCACACAGGGATGTCTGTCACAGAGAAGAGAGCTGGAGCTCCTTGCGACCAATCACCGACCTGACCGCGGCGACGCACAAGTAAAGTTATTGTCACTCTTAGTTCACTTTTTTTATGTCCCTAATGGGATAGCTCTGCATTATGTTTCTGTTGTTGGGATTGCTATACGTCTTTGGTTCACAGGAGATTTACAAAGTTATTCCTTATTAGCATAGGCTACTAAAGAAATTACAGCTACATTGTTGCCAGAATATAATCCTCAAACTGTCATTGATCAATGACCAATCGTTTCAGTTTGTATGTCTAATAATATTACTGTTCTCATTTGAACTATAACTAATTCCAAGTAGGCTTACTTATCTAAACTAAAATGTTAACATTTTGGTTTGCAGTGATTTGGGACTGTAAAAATAAAATCGTCTGGTTTGAAATAGATTACTCTTAATTTAATGAGTGCTGACACTCAAAGCTGACACCATATCACCACCTTGTGGAAAGCATGCGTCACTGCGCCGCACAGTTTCTGTTTTGGCCCCTAGGTGGGGCTATGCAATCACGCCTTTGTCTTTTTGGGTCTTGCTGGCCCCTCCAACCAACGTCAACAGCCAAATGCTAGTTGCCTAGTGACGAAAAAGTAGATACGGATGGTTTCCTGTGTTTTTAAGATCGTCCTGTTTGCAGAACCAATCACGTTTATTCACTCAAGTTCTGCGTTTTGACGCAACTACGACATGAAACCAAATAGCAATGCGAGGTGTAAATAATATCCTGTAACATCGACGTAATATGTTTGGTTAGGGCTTATGAAGAGTGATGAATAATTACATGTTTATCAGAGTTGTTGGAAAGGGGAGCTATGGAGAAGTGAACTTGGTGAAACACAAAGCAGACCGAAAACAGGTAAGAAGAAATAACCTGCTTATCTAAAATGTGCAAGCCAAGTCGTGTATAATCACACTTACCAGCTAATGTGCTCAAATGTAAGATACAGGCTACTGCCTTTTGATTCAGCATGTGACATTGATAAACATACCCATGCAGACTATACCGTACTGTACAGAACAGAACGAGCCCTACCGGTACTATATTCATGAACATTTGTTATAGGCGAATACGATCCTGACACATAGTAGACATAAGTCTGACAGAAAGTCATTCTTTTCACTGTGTCAGATCATGTATTATTATTATTATTATTATTATTTGTAGTAGTAGTAGTAGTATTGTTGTTATTATTATTCTAACTGGATTTGCTCATGCTGGGAAATACTGATTTAGATATCCATCATCATCACGTGAATATCACATGCATATGTGTGCAAATCTTACTGAATGGTTTCACACATACTTATACACTGTTTCTGTTCCTTGGCCAGTATGTCATTAAGAAGTTGAACCTGACCACCTCGTCCAAGCGGGAGAGGCGCGCCGCAGAGCAGGAGGCGCAACTCCTCTCCCAGCTGCGACACCCCAACATTGTGACGTACCGGGAGTCTTGGGAGGGCGACGACTGTCGACTGTACATCGCCATGGGCTTCTGCGAAGGGGGCGACCTCTATCACAGGCTGAAGCAGCAGAAGGGAGAGCTCCTGCCCGAGAGACAGGTGGTGGAGTGGTTCGTCCAGATCGCCATGGCGCTCCAGGTACAACGCAGACCGAAGTAAAGGGCCCATACGACGGTATCCCTAACGTTTTTGTGTGTGTACTGTATGTACACTACAGTATATATGAAACTGCTGCTCTAACCATCCCCCTCAGTATCTGCATGAGAAGCATATCCTCCACAGGGATCTAAAGACCCAGAACATCTTCCTGACGAAGGCAAATATCATCAAAGTGGGAGACCTTGGCATCGCACGGGTTCTAGAAAACCAGAATGACATGGCCAACACGCTCATAGGAACGCCATATTACATGAGCCCCGAGCTCTTCTCTAATAAACCCTATAACTACAAGGTAGTTGGGCGTACCGTATTTACAGTGTATCTTACTTGTTTGTTTTGGTGGCGTAAGCAATGCTGTCATTGGTACGATGTGTTGCTAACATGTACTGTATTCTCCAGTCAGACGTATGGGCACTGGGATGCTGTGTGTATGAGATGTCCACACTAAAACATGCGTTCAACGCCAAGGATATGAACTCACTGGTTTATCGCATTGTGGAGGGAAAGGTGACTGTCATCTTTCTTAACGTTCTGCATTTGCTTGTTTTCCACTGTCACTGTTGCATTCTCATATAATAATAAGAAAGGGCTTAGTTGACGGCCTGGGCTAAACCTTTCTTTTAATTATATGATGGACCGGACACAATTAAGCTTTTCCAAATGCACTTGGCCTGGGAATAAAAGCCTTTTTAGTATGTTCTTAGCCCTGAGCTAAGGAAGCGTTGACACGATTCTAGAACATTCCAAAGTGGGCTAACCCTGACCCTGCTTCGGAGCAGGGTTAGCTGTTATTAACGACTAAACCCGGGTCTAACGGTACCAGTGTGAAACTTTCTTAGCCCTAACACACCCTAAAAGAGGCTACAGTAAACAAGTGTTTTGAGGTTTTTGTCAGTTGGAACATGGCATGTTCCAACTGACATTTAATCCAGGGCTAGAAGATGTATAGTGAGAATCGTACACCCCTGGGATTAGGTTAACCCTGAGTTAGCAATGTGTGTGAAAAGGGTTAAATTAGCCCAGGCTCAGCTCTTTGCCCCGGGCTAAGCGTATACAGTGTGAAAAGGGGTAAATTAGCCCAGGTTCAGCTCTTTGCCCCGGGCTAAGCGTATGCAGTGTGAAAAGGGGTAAATTAGCCCAGGTTTAGCTCTTTGCCCCGGGCTAAGCGTATGCAGTGTGAAAAGGGGTAAATTAGCCCAGGTTCAGCTCTTTGCCCCGGGCTAAGCGTATGCAGTGTGAAAAGGGGGCAACTGTGGCGCAGTGGGTAGAGCGGGTTGACATGTGATCCATACATTTCTGGTTTGAACCCCGCTAATTTACCAAGTTTCAAGGTGACACCACTAGTGTAAGAATGTGTGTGTGTGAATGTGAGGCAATCCTGTACAGCGCAGTCCATTTAAAAGCTCTAATGTTTATTAATTCTCTATAAACCATTATACCGTCAAGTGAAAATTGACCTTTTGTTAACTCAAATAATCTCAAAAGTACCGATAATTCAATGATAATCACGCTTGTTACTGTATCAGCTGCCCCAGATGCCCAGTAAGTACGACTCTCAGCTGGGGGAGCTGATCAAGAGCATGCTGTGCAAGAAACCAGAGAACAGGCCCGATGTGAAAGTCATCCTCCGGCAGCCCTACATTAAGCGGCAGATTGCCATGTTCCTTGAAGCCACAAAAGAGTAGGTTGCCATGGCAGGACACTGTCCAGCTAGGAGACGTAATGATTTGAAATGATTTACCTTTGTTTTGATTTTGTTTTATTGGTCTCTCCACTTTCTATGCAAGTTACCCGTGAAGCCTCACTACGAATATAGCTCTCTGTTAACACATCCTTTACTTTACAGATACTTTAATTCTCTGGTTACTTTGTTTTTTTGTTTTTTTTTGCTACACAAGGAAAACTGCCAAATCCAGAAAGAAAGCTGTCAGTGCCGGCGGCGATGTCAAGGCCAACAGTCCGGCGATGCCAATAGTGCCACCTGAGCCAGTCCCAGAGAAACTGCCACAACGTCCCCAGGCAGAAGCTCCTGTTAGGGGAAGACGGGTGAGAGAAGGAACAATAACTAGGCTGCTGTTGAGTCCCACAGACATTTAAAGGTGTAGTCAGTCATTCTGGAGAAATCCTGAAAACCACCTCTCTCCCTTTAATGCCACAGGATGGTCCCCTAGAAGCTCCGCCCCACACAGTGGAAACACATTGAAAAGACTAGGGTTTTGTTGTTGTTGTTATGCAGTCAGCACCACTCTTTGTGTTCCTCTTTATGAAGCCAGGGTTGTGTAGAAGGACTGGATTATATTTCGAGCACGCTCATAGAAGGGCAAGATAGCGGACCGCTAGGATATATTTTAGTAAATTTAGCAAAACTGTATTAGCTTACAAATGCTACTATACCTTTAATGGGAATAGTTTTTAAATTGGAACATTGACCCTATGTATGTAACATTGTAACATACTTTTGCTAGTTGCAGGAATATTGTCATTTTCATTGTCAATATATTTTCTGAATATTTAGAAAGAGAACATTCAACAACACAAAGGTCGGAACAGCAAGACGGAACCACAACCGGTTCAGACACCACCTAAATCGCTTTCCCCTGACCCTCTTGAAGCCAGTGTTGTCTCCCTGGCAACCGCCAGCAACATCGACATTGATATTGATATCCGTCCGGGGGAAAACGAGCGTGCTCGGCAACCCCAGTCAGGCGCGTTCAGCTCCCCGGTCGGTAACGGGGCCGTCAGGGACCGGGAAGGACTGAAAGTAAACGTCTCTCCTCCGCCTTCGCCTGTCAAACCTCCCCATAAGCCAATATCAGGTGTCAAGGGTGAAGGGGAGAGAAAGCTGTCCGGCGGTTTGTTCGCTGATTGCTCACTGGTCACGTCCAACCCAGGTGTAGACACACAGTTCTTGGATGTTGGTGATAAGATTGACACCATGGAGCTGCTCAAGGAGGCTGCTATGGAGGGCCACGAGCTTGACGTGCAGAGGGCAACAAGTGATGTTATTCCTGTTCCTGAGCCGAAGTCTTCAGAGAATCCCCGGGTGGAAGACATTGGGGTGTCTGTGGACGATAAAGTGGATATTAATGACGACACTGTGACCCTCCTCAAGGGAGCCCCGACACAAAGCCATACCTCCTACACACACGTAAGTACTGATGTTGTAACACAAGACGGTATGAACCAATGATTGCATGCTCACTAACTTCTGTCTTTGTAGGAGAGCCTCGAAATGACTGAAAAACTGTTGGAGCCCTTTCCTTCTGTCAAAGCACTGGTGAGAATTATGTACACTTTCTGTAAGTTGTTGGAAATGTGTCCATCGCAACACATTGTGGGAAAGGCAGTACATACACTACATTACAAACGTTTGGTGACCAAGGCCCACTGACAGCCCATATCAAACTAGAGACAATGCACTTCATATAAACCCCTGCACGCATTTAAAGGCACTAGATGGAGGAAAGGAAATCCAGGCCCCTGGATGGTCACCTATCTGGGTACAGATGATTCATAAAGATTATATTCTGTTGTCTTCGTTGTCCTGTTGACTGAAGCAACTGGATGCCCTAGCTATTAACCTTTCTGCAAGTATGCACTGTATGTGACACAGACCGTCTGTCTGTCTGTCTGTTGTTTCTCTTAAGGAACCTGCTCAAGAAGAACCGTCCTCACCGAGTCTGTTTACCACAGGCCCCACTCCGCTGTACTCTTCAACGGAAGCTTCTCGATCACAGCGCAGCATTACACATACACACCACCAGGACAGGGTAAATGTGGTTGTGTAATATTACATAACTGATGTGCAGTATGTAGAATTACATTTAAAATGTAACATTTTAAGATGCGCTACCTACCAAGCTTAGAACATTACTTGTTTGACCATTAGATGGCAGCACATGTAAATAAACACACCTCAGATTTCATTGCCTCACACATACAACTGACACCAGCAGAACCAATGTGAGAGTGTTTTATGTTTTAGTGATTTTATTTACTCTTTTATTTTAATTTATTTTAATCAGTAACAGTATTGCACTTATTTTACAGATTTACAAAACATATGAACAGCAAAAACAGTCAAAACAGTTCTGTTGTTTATTTTTCCTCATTGCAAGTTTAAAACATCCAACTTGGTCATTGAGTTACGTAGTTCGTCGTCGTGCGGTTCAATCAAATGACCTCGCTTGTCAAGTAGGCGGGTGCTGGCGCAGTTAGCCAGCGCTGTGTCCCAGACGTTACGTATGTAACGGAACATATATTAAACATGAACATGAACAACAGGAGCATATATAACTCTGCGAGAGTAGTTCAGGTATAATAAGTAAGTTGACTATAGACAACGATGACTTGCACTTAAGATAATAATTTCACCAATAACAATCATTCTTTCCATAAGATCTATCTTATTTAGTTTTTTCCAATCAGTCTACAGTGGGAGCTCCCAGACCGTTGCCCCCTCCTCCTGTTGAAGTCACAGACGGACGGATGAGGAGCTGGGGTGGTGTGGAGAAACAGAAACCTGCCGGAACATCATCGTCCTCCTCAGTTAGCTCTCAAGAGGGATTGCTCCCACCAGTGCCACAGGTCGGGAAGAAAATATATTAGAATAACAACCAGGTGGAGCAATGTAATGCATTTCCATGGAATCAAAAATGGAACGCTTCCGGTCTCTTAAGTGGCCGTGTCACCAACAGCATTCTGCTGTGGAGACTGACGAAAGCAGCGTCCAGACAGCTAAACATACCATGCATGGCCTGGAACAAAGTCCATTTACCCCGAAGCAGTTGATTGCAGAAATACTGTTGTGGCCTCAGACTGATGAATTGATCGAATATACTCAAAATACCCATTAACGCCTCCAGAGGGAAATAGTGGACAATAATATGGTGAAATCCATAGACCTCCCCATTGACTTGCATGAAACGCTGGGTCTTCCTGGTCTGCATAAAGGGTGTAAAGTCAACAGAAGTCCAGTCCGTTGAACCCTCCCTGTTATTTGAGTCTCTTTAAGCACAGTGAATTTGACTTAAGTCTGTGTGGAGAACTTGACAGTATACTTTATATCAGAGGTAGAGTCAGTGTTGTTCGGGCCAAGGACCCCTTGGCTGATATAAACACTGCAGATGGACCTCCTATTCCATATACTGTATAATATTGTGTTGCTAGGGCATGACCACCTGTAGTGCTGCCAGGTATAAAGATATTAATTTAACCAATAACAATCATTCTTTCCATAAGATCTATCTTATGTTGTTTTTTCCAAAAATATATTTTGAAGATGTTCAAATGTGTGCGATAATGCCTACAGCGCTCATGAGGTGTGATGTGTTTTAAGCAGGATAGGTTGGTCAAGCAGCCATCAGATGAGGATGAAGTAGTACTTTGTAATGGTGCTCTATGCAGTATACAATGCTAAGTCATTCAAATAATACTTAGGCTTATTTACAGATTCATATATTCATAGCTTATATTGGTTGTATTTATGTTGAAGAGTATTTTCGGAGAGATTTTAACTTCTTGGAAGGAAAGAAAATAAGGTTTGGGTTCTAGTAATGTGGCCAACCCCCTGCAGTAACTCTGTGGATCCCCTAGGGGTCGCTGATCGCCTGTTTAATATGTCAGCCGTGTATAGTAACTTTGTCAGCATAGTAGAATATACAGTATCAGTGAGATACATCAGAGAGAATGGATACAGAGTGGGTGCATCAAATGGCATTTCCGCATTTGATTTTGGAAGGGGAAGGGGTACTTTTCACCCTTTTTACGCAGACCACAACAACCCATGCAAGTCAATTGGGAGGTCCAGGAATTTCACCATAATATTGCCAATGCCCATTATTTCTCTCTGGTGGTGTTAATGGGGTATATTAAGTATATTACATTAAAGCAATGGTTCTCAACCTTTTTTGGGTCAGCGCCCCCCTATCCATTATATAGGTCCCTTACCGCCCCCCCCCCCAAAAAAAAAGGTAGTCCCTTAATATTATTGATTATTATTCACACAAACACGTGAATTGGTTGGAGAAGGTACAAAGCCATAACTCCATAACCAAGATATTCAATTGATACCCTTTTTCTGATGTGTTGCA